>SNQJ01S0010415.1:43390-57228 GCA_010110895.2 Picea sitchensis
TAATATAGTATCCTTTTAAAATAATTATATTTAATTCTATACATAAAATTAATTATAAAAATTTATTAATATAATATTCTTATTTTGATATCTATTTTAATATATAATAAATATTATTATTTTTTAAAGTGATAAAATTTATTATAATTTTAAAAAAAAGTTTTTTTTTTTATGATGACCACTACACTTTGTAATAACATGATATGTTTTTTAAAAATAATTATCCTTAATTCTATACATAAAATTAAATAACTATAAAAAATAATTAATATAACATCATTATTTTAATACCTATTTTTTAAATATTTCTAAAGTAATAACTGACACTTTCCCAGCAACATAAAACCTTATATTAATATAAGTGACACCTTACACACAAGGCCCTATGTATTGAAGAAGAAGAATATAGTATTATGTATTGAACATAGTATAAATATTCTATGGATTGTTTTTTTGAATTACTCCAAAAAAATATGTCTTTTATTTTTATTTTCAAATATGATAAAAAAATTAAGATATGCTCCACTAAAATATTAGTTTAATATATTAAAATATCTAAATGATAATTGTAACAATGACATTTTAATATTTTTTAAATAAAAAAATTATAAAATCAACAATATATTTTTATTTTAGTTTAATAAAAAAATGTCGGTGTCTTAGGTTTGTTGTAAACGCTTCCATGTTGGATGTCATGGCCCTCTCCCCGAAAAACCAAAATTGACAAAATGTTCATAAGGCTTTCAATGGGGATACATAGAGGGCATCGTTTACCTGTTTAGAAAGATGTCGAACTGTCTACATTTGGAAGCACTTAAAAAGTACACGGTTTTTTTATAGTAAATCCAACACTTTCAACTTTTTGGAATATTAAGTAGTATCCATTTTTTTTTGGGAGTGAGTTATAATTTTTTCTAAGAACACGTGACATGTTGAGATTTTAAGTGTATAATAGTGTAATAACTACAAGTTATGTTTTTGTTCTGAGACTTTGTGTCTTAAAGATTCTAGGGTTTACTTTGGATATCATTTTTGAAATAAGGGGAAATATTGTTGGGTAGGTGTTATATTCTTTGCATGTGTGTGGGAGTGTGCGTCAGATTTGGCAACTGTGTTTGATGATCCCATCACCTGTTGTTCTTTGTGTACACGTGTGTCAGGCGTTGTCCCAAATAGGGCCAAGATTGCCCCTCGTGGTTACACAAAACATTTGGCTCCGAGGAAGCACCCCAGATTTTTTTTTTTTTAAATTTGTATGCATTGCTTTACTTCATTAGTATAAAACTTAGATGTGGTATCATAGATCATTTTTTGTTCAGGGGTGCCTTTGTTGCTGAGGGTTTGGCTCGGTCTTAAGAGATCAAGTGTGTTGAAAGAGAATGGTAAGCAATTATAGAATCAATATTGAGAAGTTCAATGGTAAAAACTTAGAGCTATGGAAGTTCAAGATGGAGGAACTTCTTGTAGACAAAGAACCGTGGATCGTTGTGGATCCTGCTATGCAACCTACTGGTACACAAACTACTAGTACTCAATCTACTGGTATGTCGAAAGAAGATTGAGAGGAGATGGATAGAATATCAAGGAGTACGATTCGACTCTTCCTGGAATATTTGTGTCGGGAGAATCTACATCCATGGAACTATGGGAAAAGTTGGGGAATTTGTATTAGTCAAAGTCCATGGTAAACAAGTTGTTTCTTTGAAAGAAGTTGTATCATCTTAGGATGGAAGATGGAGATTTTGTGACAGAGCATCTAAATGCCTTCAATACTCTTGTAAGTCAACTTGTCTCTGTCAATATTATGATTGTAGAAGAAGATAAGTGTATTACTTTGTTATGTTCTTTTCCAGACTTTTGGGATAGTTTGGTTGTAGCAATTGATAGCACCACTCAATCTACATTGAGGCATGAGGAAGTAGTTGCATCCTTGTTATCGGAAGAGATGAGGCTAAAAAGCGTGCATAGTCATAGCACAAATTCTTTATCTGTAAGAGCTCATTCCCAAGATAGGAACAAAATTAAGTCTTTAGGGGGGGGAGATCTAAATCTAAAGGTATATATAAATCCCTAGGAAAATCTTTGAGGAAATGTTGGAAATGTGGTAAATTTGGGCATTATAAGAAATATTGCAGGTTTAAGAATGTTGATAAAGCAAAGAGATCTAAGATGACTCTTTCACGGAGTAGAAAACCTGCACAAAAGCAGGAGGAGATGTTTACCTGAAATCTATAGGTACACATTCAAATCATGATGTATAATTGATCAAATCAGGTGCATCATTTCATATGACTCCTCATAGGGAGTGGTTTAGTGAATATGAAAAGTATGATGGTGTTGATATCTTCCTAGGAGATGACTCGACAGCCAAATCATGGGACGTGGAAGGGTTAAGTTGTTGCTAAAAGATGAAAGGAATAGAACTCTCCCTGGAGTTCTACACATTCCATATCTAGCTAGGAGCCTAATATTTGTAAGTAAGTTGGATGTTGTAGGTGTGGATGCTTTATTGGGAAAGGGAACTTGCAAGATGGTACGAGGAGAAATGGTGTTAATGAGGGGACTTCAGTGTGGAACTCTGTACAATTTATTGGGAAGCACTTATATTGATGGGTGTAACATTTATATTGTCCCTGAGCAGAGAAATAAATATGATAGGATCCATACTATCCATTGAAAGAAGACCACGATGTGGCATCAAAGATTGGGACATATTGGAGAAAAGGGCCTTCAAACACTACACGATAAAGGTATGGTTGAAGGTATTTATAATTGCACTCTAGATTTTGATTTCTGTGAATATTTCATATATGGTAAACAAAATTGATTAACACTCACATATGATGCTACAAGAGAAAAGGGGATCTTAGAGTTGATACACTTTGATGTGTTCGGACAAGTTCCTATTCCATCACTAGGTAAATCCGTGTATTATGTTTCATTCATAGATGATTTTTCAAGGAACACATGGATTTATTTTCTTAGGAAGAAATCTAAGGTATTTGATAGATTTAAAGAGTTTAAGGCTCTGGTAGAAAATCAGATAGAGAATAAAATAAAGGTGTTGAGCGCATATAATGGTGGAAAATTTTGTGGGAATGAATGTGAAGAGTTTTGTAAGAAGTGGGATATAGAAAGGCATAAGACTACTCCATACATACCTCAACAGAATGGGGTTTCAAAAAGGATGAACAAAACGTTTATGGGAAAATCAAGGAGCATGCTCAGTGGTTCCGGGTTAGGACAAGAATTTTGGTCAGACGCAGTGGGTAATGCATGTTACCTAGTAAATAGATTACCCTCATTAGCATTGGTGGACAAAACTCTGCATGAGGTATAGACTAGTAAGAAACCTTGTCTTGAACATTTCAAAGTGTTTGGTTGCGATGCTTATGTACATGTTCCAAAGTAAAATAGGAGTAATCTGGATAATAAAGCTAAAAAGTGTATCTTTATTGGTTATAAAGATGGTATGAAAGGTTACAAACTTTGGAACCCAGAAACTAAGAAGATTGTTTATATTAAGGAAGTTTTTTTTAGAGAGGTTAAAGATGTTCCTAAATAGGAATTCCTACCAAGAAAAGAAGAACCTAAGAAAATAGAGTTTGAGTTGGATGATGCAAAATATGAATCAATGAAAGAAGATGAATAACAAGAATAAAAACCTCATACTCCAGTATTGAGGAGATCAATGAGGAAAATGAGAAAACCAGAAAGGTATAGTCCACCTGATTTTGTGATAATTTTTCTTTATTTATTACTGATGATGATCCTAGAACTACCAAGGAAGAAGAGAGTTCAGAAGATAGTAAACTCCGAAAGAAGGCCATGGTTGAGGATATGGATGCCTTGGATACAAATGAGGAATGCCATCTAGTTGATTTTCCAACTATAAGAAAGGCCATTGACAACAATGGGTGTTTAAGAAGAAGTTGAATGCAAGAGGAAAAGTGGAGAAATACAAAGCTCTGTTAGTAGAAAAAGGTTATTCCCAGGTAGAGGGAATTGACTTTGCAAAAAATTTTCTCATTTTTCCAAGTTAACTTCTATTAGATTTATTTTATATGTTGATGTTGCTTTTGATTTTGAGGTAGAATAGATGGATGAGAGGACAACGTTCCTACATGGGGATATGGAAGAAGAAATCTACATGAAGAATCCAAAAGGATTTGCAGTGAATGGAAAGAAAGAGTTGGTATGTAAGCTATAGAAGTCACTATATGGTCTGAAGAAATCACCTAGGATGTGGTACCAAAAGTTTGAAACATACATCCTTCGACTGGGATATGTGAGAAGCGGAGTTGATCACTGTTTATATTCCAAGAAGGTTGGTAATCACTTCATTTATGCAGTGTTGTATGTCGATGACATGTTGTTGGTAGAAAATAACATGGATGTTAACAAGGAGGTGAAATCACAACTATCTTCCAAATTTGACATGAAGGATCTCAATGTTTTTAACTTGTGTATGGAAATGGAGATTAAAAGAGATTGTGCAAACAGGAAACTCTGGTTGAATCAGAGAAAATATGTTGAGACCATATTGCAGAGGTTTAATATGAAATAAAGTAAACTAGTCAAGTTTCATATTCATGTAGGTGTAAAGTTATCTGCAGATCAGTGTCCCAAGACACAAAAAGAGGAAGAGGACATGTCCCATGTTTTGTATGCTAGTGCGGTTGGTAGTTTGATGTATGCAATGGTCCATACTAGACCATACATTGTACATGCAATGGGAGTTTTGAGCAAGTATATGTCAAAACTAGGGAAGGAGCATTGGACAACAATAAAGAGGGTTTTTGATGAAGACCAATCTGGGGGTCCCAAAGATCCATGAACTCAACAGGTTCGATCCTCGGACCTGTGGGTTATATGAGCCACAAAATGGACTGAACATTCGTCCATGGAAGCAATAATTCCTCAATCAATCACCATCTACACCCTGGATTTATCTCGAAGTCTATTTTCCATTATTTCACCCCTTTGAAGTTCATAGGAACTTCAAACTTTCACGTAAGTCTCAATCTGGCTTGAATGCACCCTTTATCCATCTACCCTTTAACATTGTCTCCATTCTTTCTTCATGGGACCATTGGCTATGAACAAAAGCTATTTATCCAAGCTCTTTTTGCATTAATTTCTACCCCCTTAACCGTCGTGTTAATTCCGAGGAGAAACGGTTCCCTAACCGTTGATCTCACCTTTGAACGAATAGTCAAATCTCTTCCTGCAACATTGTCAGAGATTTTTTTTTTGTTCGGACCATTGTCTAAGTTGTCAAAGAAATACATTACGATGGGTCATAGTTAAGTACTATGATAGGTCGTATTTGAGAACTCAGATGGACTCTGCCATGTGTCCTCTTCATAACTCTCAATATGGAGGCTCCAATTAATCCCCACCTTTAATCTCTTGTCCTCGATGTATGACTTTGATCATTCATCAAGGTTTTGGAATCAAGACTTCGGATCTGACACAAAATTGACATGTGTCCACTGTTGAACGGTCGATCTTGATCGCTCTGAGAAGATTCTCGCCATTTGCCGGGTCCAATCAAAAATCGATCGTGAACATTGATCTCTCCTCTCCGGTGAATGGTTAGATTGTCGTCGTAGCATTCCCTCATGCTAAGACTCTAACTCCAATCTTGGCCACTCGTCCTTCTCCCCGATGGATGGTTAGATCTTCGTGTTAGACTCGCAATATCTATTCAATGGATCATTGTTGGTCCTTACAATGATCAATGGTGAGTTTTCCTCCTCATTGTAATAATCTCTTCCTCGCCATTAGACCTGCAACACATGCTTCTAGTCGCCTACAACATATATTCTCTCATGGGCTCTCATGCAGTCACGCATTCAACATATAGATTCACAAGATTTCCAAAAACTAATTACACACATAAGATAACAAGTACAAAGATACATAAAATACATAACTCCATTAATTCAAGCTCGATTACAATATTGTGGCCTATGTGGGTCGAGCCTCCCTCATGGCTAGGCTTACATTATGAGTGGTATCCCTTTACAAATTCCCGAAGGCTACAATTTATAAAAGTAACATAATAAGGATCAGATCACTAAAAGGATATGATATGATCTCTAAGATCGCTCACAATCCCTGAAAACTGGAATATCATGTAGCAAATTGTTAACAAATTCAATCAATTTGCGGAAATCTCATCCTGACGGCCACTTGAATTCTGGAAGGTTCAAGAATTTTGATTTTGACTTGGGGGGGTAGGTTGATGCTCCTGCATCAAACTCCTAGGGTTGAAATTTTTCATGATCTCCTGATCATGTGTCTTCACTGCTACTTCATCTTCACTCTCTCATCTTCCTTTTTCCTCATGCATCACTCCATGTAATGTTGAGATTCTCCTCATGCTCAACAATGAGCTACAACTAAGCCTTTGTAGCAAGCCTCTGCACCTGCTACCCAATACCTCACCAAGCTTCCTTCTGAGCTTTGGCCTTTTGGTATTTTAGATTCCCTTCGCTGGAATCTCTTGAGCACTCCTTGCTCATCTCAGCTTCTGCACCTACTCACTTCATGCAGATACATATTTCCTCGCTCTGATACCACTTTATAGAGTTCCAAAGAATGTTTAATTCGCTTGAATACCACTTGATGAAGGAAGAAAACTAGGGTCCCGAAGATCCATGAACTCAACAGGTTTGATTCTCAAACTTGTGGGTTATCTGACCTAGAAAATGGAATGAACATTTGTCCGTGGAAACAATAATTCCTCAATCAATCACCATCTACACCCTGGATTTATATCGGGGTCTATTTTCCACTATTTCACCCCTTTGAAGTTCATAGGAACTTCAAACTTTCGCGCAAGTCTCAATCTCGCTCGAATGCACCCTTTATCCATCTCCCCTTTAACATTGTTTCTATTGTTTTTTCACGGGACCATTGGCTATGACCAAAATCTATTCATCCAAGCACTTTTCGAAGTAATTTCTACCACCTTAACCTTTGTGTTAATTCCAGGGAGAAAAGGTTCCACAACCGTTGATCTCACCTTTGAACGAACAGTCAGATCTCTTCTTGCAACACTATCAGAGTTTTTTTTTTTGTTCGTAGTGTTTCCTAAGTTGTCGGGGTAAGACACTCTGATGGGTCAGAGTTAAGTACTCCGATAGTTTGGAGTTGATAACTTCGATGGACTCCACCACGTGTCCTCTTCATAACTCTCAATCTAGAGGCTTCAAATTAATTCCCAGATTTAATCTCTTGTCCCTGATGGACAACTCTTACTGTTCGTCAAAATTTTAGCATCAAGACTTCAGATCTGACACAACACTAACACGTGTCAACTGTTGAACGAACGATCTAGATCTCTCTAAGAAGATTATCTCTGTTGGTTGAACTGGGTTGGGAACGAGTCCGATCAACAATTGATCGTGAACATTGATCTCTCCTCTCTGACGGATGGTTAGATCATCGTCAGAGTATTCCCTTATGCTGAGACTCTAACTTCCAATCATCGCCACTCATCCTTCTCCCCAATGGACGATTAGATCTTCGTCTTAGACTCACAATATGTATTCAATGAATCACCATTGATCCTTACAATGATCAACGATGAGTTTTCCTCCTCGATGTAATACACTATTCCTTGCCATTAGACCTGCAACACATGCTTCCGGTCCCCTGTAACATATATTTGCTCATGGGCTCTCATGCATTCAACATATAGATTCATAGGGTTTCCACACACTAATTACACACATAAGATAACAAGTACAAAGATACATAAAATACATAACTCCATTAATTTGAGCTCGATTACAATATTATGGCCTTTGTGGGCTGGGCTACCCTCACAGTTGGGTTTACATTATGAATGACCTCCCTTTACAAACGCCCTAAGGATACAATTTATAACAATAAACATAATAAGAATCAGATCAGTGAAAGGATCCAATCTGATCTCTATGATTGCTCACAATCCTTGAAAATCAGGATATCACAACAAATTGTTAACATAGTCAATCAATTCTCAGAAATCTCGTCCTCACGGCCACTTGACTTATGGAAAGTTCAAGAATTTTTATTTTGTCTTATGGGGGGGGGGGATTTTTTTGCTCCTGTATTAGTTTTCAGGTATTTGCGTGACACTTCTAGTTATGGATTGTGCTACAAAGGAAAACCAAGATTAAACATAGTGTTGGACATACATGGGTTTGTTGAAGCAGACCGGGTTGGAGATATGGATTGCAGAAGATATACAAGTGGGTATGTGTTTAACCTATTTGGAGGAGCAATCAGTTGGATGAGAAAAACACAGGTTGTAGTGGCACTCTCAACTACAGAAGTTGAATACATGGAAACTACACATACGAGGAAATAAGTGATATGGTTACAGATATTGTGTTCAGGTATTGAGTTAGTACAAAAAGCAATAATATTAGATTGTCACAACCAGAGTGCAATCTTCCTAGAAAAGAACCCAACTTATCATTGAAAGACAAAGCATATTGACGTTCAATATCACTTTGTGAGAGACATTGTTGAAGAAAAGAAGGTGTTGTTGGAAAAGGTTAACACTTTGAAGAATGTTGCAGATTCATTAACAAAGTCTGTGAGCACCGAGAAGTTCTCTTGGCATAGAGAAACAATGAATATTATTTCCTTGGATTGTTGACTATGTAATTCTGTGACCCCTTGTATGCAAAGAAAACAACAAGTGGGAGATTGTTGGGTAGGTGCTATATTCTTTGCATGTGTGTGGGGGGGTGCGTTAGATTTGACGATTGCGTTTAACGATCCCATCACCTTGTATGAGCTTGAGATTTATGTAAAACACTATGTCAGATGTTCTGTATCGTCCAATGTTTCGAATGGACACTCCACCCATTGCTAGGGACAATTAAATCTCTAAGGTGCCAGAAGAGAGTGCTGAGGTGAAGTATATAAAGGAAAGGATATGATCGTTGATATACATTGAACCTCATCATTCTCTTCTGACACCTTAGAGCTTCAATTGTCCCTAATGATGGGTGGAGTGTCCACTCGAAACATTGGACATTTCAAAACATCTGACATAGTGTTTTCCATAAATCTCAAACTCATAAATCATGATTAATTGTAGAAATATTTACACTTTGATCCCATCACATGTCGTTCTTTGTGTATGCATGTGTCGGGTGCTGCCCAAGGGGGGGCTAGAATTGCCCCCCCTTAGTAACGTGAAGCAGTGCCCCAATTTTTTTTTAGGGGGACAAACCATGTATTGTGTATGAACCATAGATTGATTTATGTTTTTGTTATGAATTTGTATACATTGCTTTACTTCACAAATTTAATACTTACAAGTACTGGGTTTTCCCTAACTTTATTGTATGGGGAAAAAACTAAATAATCATTATTAAATTTGGTAATGTCAATATCAATCAAATTTTTATATATCAAATTTCTATCCATTCTTGTAATGATATTAGATGTATTATATTAATCAACATTTAAATCTTTATTGTTTAGTGTTATTTAGTCTCATTTCATTTATATTTTTAGGTTTTTGGTGTAATTTATTCTCATTTCATTTATATTTTTAGCTTCTTGTTGTAGCTATAGTCGACATTGTTGACTTTTACTCATCATTTTTAGTATTTATAAATTGTTTCTCAACTCATCCTCAACTTTGTATTTTGAAGATAGTTTTTATTATGGATCTGAAACCTCTACCAATAACAAACACAATTATGAATATTCCTAACCAACCTAAAAAACTCTCACCACAAAAATCTCAATCATCAAATCCAAATAACTTTACCTTAAATCTAAATTACTTGACCTCATCCCATATACTTAGTAATAGTAATTTATACTTTTATATCTTCACAATACAAATTTGTCTTGAACAATGACGTGGAGACACTCCGGGTGATATGATTTGAATACCTAAACATAAAATTATTAAAATAATTTTTTTTTTTTTTTTTTATATGAAAAAGATGTTTTTATATCTGCATTACGGATATTAATTTTTTAAATATTAAAGATTACATATGTAAATCACTTCAAAGATTACATATGCAAACCACAAGAAGCGTTTGATAATAACAAATAAATGTATTAAATTTTTTAAATCATTTTATATTTCGATCAGATATTGTTTGAATTTAAAAAATGATAATTTAAATAAGTACGAAGAAAAGTCTAATTTTTTTTATGAAAAAGATAGGTCATATCCACGCCACTAACATTAGCTTTTTTATAATAAATATGTTAAAAACGATGTGCCTTATCCGCACCGTCAACATTACCTTTTTTTTTAATAATAAAGAATAAATAGTTTGCAGATTTTTTTACAGAAAAAAATAAATATGTTAACTTTTCTTAATAATAAATGTGTAAATTACAAGAGGTTTTTGACAATGAGAAAAAACATAATATAGAAGAAGTCTTTAAACACTTATTCAAAATTGTATATCAAGTTACTATTAACTCATAACTTACAGCGAATACAATGTTGTTATTTGCATTAAAAAATGCAAGATGGTGTTTTTTAATTAAAAAAAAAATCATAAAATGAAATTGAAAGTATCATCGACCTTACGTAACATAATTAATTATTGTTAAGAGAAATTAAGTCATCTATATCTGTTATTTTTAAATATAATAAAAATTTCACTAAATCAGAATATTGGAATTTTCTGCAAGTATGGCTTTTTCCACGAGAGACCAAAAAAAACACCTAAGACATCAAAATCGTAACTTCTTGTTATAAAAATGATATTTTAATATTTTTTAAATTTTGACTTGTGGTTATAATAATAATGATATTTTAATATTTCTTAAATTTTTAACTATAATTTATTAGGTATATTTATTGACAATGTGTATAATTAATGATTTTTTAATTTAAAAATTAATTTGATGACTACCAATAAAAGATGCTAGCATATTCTTTTTCATCCTTTCAAATCAATAAATATGATTTATGATTTATTGTTCATAATTTCCTTGCATTTATCAGTTAACTTGTTTACTTTTTTTACATTTACCTAATCATATTAAAAAATTACTGTAAAGTTATATGATTGCTAAGTTTAGATAATTAACCAGAATTAATATCTATAAAAGTTTTTATTATCAAATTAATGTTATATGATTGCTAAGTTTAGATAATTAACCAAAATTAATATCTATAAAAAAAAATTATTATCGGTGGAGTGTGGGAGTCTAAACCCTTTTGTATTGGGTTTTTTTCCTATGCCTGTGAAGGGTTTTTTTTTCCTGTTACTGGGTTTTAACTGTGTAGGCGGGGTTTTAACACTATGCGTAAGGCTCTTTTATTTATTTTTTATTCGCCTGGGCAGGGTTTGAACTAATTTTAAGGGTTTTAACGCTGATACCTATCGGCCTTCACGAGCAGCAAATCGGCCTTCACCAGCCGAGTTTACTGCTGTGCTAAAGTCAACTAATTTTTTATTCTAATAATGACATTTTCATATTTCTTAAAATTGAAAAAAAGTAAAGAAATCTTTTATTTTAGTTGAATAGAAATTAGAAAAGACGGCTTAGGTTCGTTTGGAACGCTTCAACGATTGGATTGTAGGGCTCTGCAAGCAGAAAACTTGACAAAATGTTTATATGGCCCTCAATGGGGAGACATACAGGGCATCGTTCCGGACGGGTACTTCCTCTTTTTGGACTCCGTTTACGTTTCGAAGCACTTCAAACGTACAAAGCTTTCATCTGTAAATTCAACACTTCCAACTTCTTGTAAGATTAAGCAGCCAGCCGCCAACTTCTTAAAATTTTGTCCACAGATGGAGAAAGTTTGTTATGGCAAATGGGCCAGTTCGATAGCAGTGGGCGTATTGTTGACTTTATTGTCTCCTATTATTGCTCAACCAGGTGATTATTGAAGTTAGAATTACTGTTAAAACAAACAAGTGATATTAAAGTTTGTTTTAGATCTTTCATTTCACATCCCGTCTTTGAGGCTTAATGATTCGTCATATTTGGAGGATAAGATATTGTTTTACTCACAAATTTCTGGCGGTGATGTAGGATTTCTCAATATCGATTGTGGTGGAAAAACAAACGGAGAGAATTTGACATGGGTGAGTGATACTAATTACATAGACGTTGGTCAGACAGTAGCCACAGGGAATTTAAGCTTGCCATCTTACATGCAAAATCTACGGTCATTCCCAAAGCCTCTCAACAAATCTTGCTATAAGCTACCTGTGACCCCCAATGTGCGTTATCTCTTAACACTATGGTGGGCTATTAATAATTCCAGTGGAAATAAAAATTTGACCAGCTTCACTTTCTCTATCGAGACACCGGGTATGTTGGCTTATAGAAGCATAACAGTCGAATCTCATTCAGACCCATCCCCGGGAGTCAGAATCTTGGCTAGTTCTGGCAGAGTGCTGTATATTTGCTTCATCAGAACCTCAGAGATTGATGATCCGTTTGTGAATGCTATCCAGTTGAGAACCCTCGGAAATGGCATGTATGAACAGGCTAAGCCAGGAACAATGTTGCGTAGGCCACTAATAAATACTGTTGGTGGAGATTCGACAATAGGGTGAACATTTTCAACTTTATTGGTTTTAGAAATTTCATCATTAATTACATAGAGTCCCTTCGTTAACCTTTTTGGTTTTAGAATAGAATTATAAAATCTCTGCCCACAATGAGGCGCCAATTTTGATGCAGTACTTGCAGGTGTTATATTTTTCCTTAATAATTATCTTTGTATGCTGAAGGTATCCTCCGGACAGCTTCGACCGCCAATGGACCGAAGGGTTGACTACAATGACATATACTGATGATGTGAGGCGGTACACGAGTAACAGTACACGCCACCTCATTTCAACAAACAATACCAAAAACCTTCCTCCAACTGCTGTTATGCAAACGGCATGGATTCAGTTATTGATGACAAATAAGACAATCCCCTTTCAATTCAAGGATTTGGGGCCAACCGACGGCTTCCAAACATTACTGCTGTTATATTTTGCAGAGATCGAGCCGCTAAAAATGTCTGAACCGCCGAGATCTTTCTATATTATGATAAATGGTAAAAGAAATCCTGAAACCATTACTCTGCAAACGTATTCTGCCGTCCAGCAAACATTCTTAATCAATGAAACACGTGACTTGGTATTTGATCTCGTTAGAGCGGATAACTCCACCCGTACTCCGATACTAAACGCTTTAGAGTATTTCCAAGTACTTGATACGAAACCCGCAACCTATTCACAAGATAGTAAGTGCCACAATCAAGTTCTAAACCCTAAACCCGCAACCTATATCACAATCAAGTTCTAACCAGCGTAGTTCTTAAACTGCAGTTAAAGCTATCAGCGTCATCAAAAGAAGGTTTGATATAAAAGAATGGGTTTCGGATCCTTGCTTTTTCATCCCGTGGGAAGGAATTGGCTGTGATAACAGCTCTTCAATCGTAAGAATTTCCAGAATGTGAGTTCAAATATTTGATTTGTTTAAGTTGAAGTTGTAGCCCTCTGTAGTAGTGCAGTTAATCAGTGTAGAATTTACTCGTGATATGGTTATTGGTTCAAATCCTATAAGTGAAATCGTAACCATAGTCGTTTGTTGCCAGCAATTTGTCGGGAAGGAATCTTACAGGGTCGGTATCTGAGCATATTGGAAAATTGACTGCATTGGTTGATGTGTAAGAATTCTCTCTATTGTCGACGAGCATTAGGTTATGAAGGAAATCTAATTTTTCTTTGAATAGTTGAAGTTGGCGTTCATCCATTTCTGTTGAAACTATCAGGTCACTCGACAATAATAATTTCGTGGGATCTTTACCAAATTTTTCCAATTTAACGATGTTGGAG
>SNQJ01S0010415.1:61817-73513 GCA_010110895.2 Picea sitchensis
CTCAACGTCATATATTTTTTCTGTTGTAATATTTTATACAATTTTTTCTTCCCTCTATAAGAGTTTAAGCGGACGATTTCCATACCATGCTGGCAGATTTACCATGCACTGTATATAAAGCACAGCAGCACTTTTACGCCCATGTTTGATGCCGTATAGAACAGTTTTAGTAGAGAGAATTTTCCAGAGAATTTTAAACCATGTTTTTCTGATTCCCGATCCTCATTTCGCCTTATCATCTGTTCTTTTGAGTTCGTGAAGGATTCTACTTCCAAACATCCATTCTAAACTCTTGTTTTGCAACTCGCAATGTAATATTTTAAACTCCGGAACCAACACCTTAAGGCAGTAGAGGCGTTATTTCTTTTCACTAACGGCTAATTCTGACCTTCCATTATTTTAATGTTTGTCATCATCTACAATAATCTTTTGATATAATTGTAAGGGCCATTCTAATAATTTTCCTTCATATATTAATAAGTGGAAACTTCTTTTTTCTTATTTCGTGTGTATATATATATATATATATATATATATATATAATATGGTTATATTCTTCTAGTTAATTAGTTTATATTTGTAATCCTAAAATTTTAAGATAGGAATTTCTACATCACTTTAAGTTTTAATGAGTTAAAAGGTTAGGAATTGTAATAAATATTTTAAAATTGTTATGAGAGTTATTTTGATATTTTAGTCTAACTCCCTATTTCACTATAGAGTTATAATAGTTTTTTTCTTATTTTAGCAGTGTTGATTTTTGACACTCAAAACATAGATAGCTTTGATCTTAAGATTAGGGTGGATCACCTCCTTGTAATATTTTAATTTTTTTTATCCTTTAATTTTTTGTCTAGCCACAATTTCTTTTTAAATTTTGTTGTAATAATATTTTTGAAATTATCCATATTATGCATAGTGACCTCTTCCTTTATTCCCCAATGATTTAGCCAAGACTTGACATCTTAATGGTTTAGCTAAGACTTGGCATCTTTATGTCATCCTTGCTTGACTTAGAGGTGGTTTTAATTAGAGAGTTTGAAGCAATCTTAGGAAGCCACTTGTCTTCCATGTTGTTTATCTTGTTCTTGTACACGAGATACCTAGTCATAAATGTGCTTTCAACTGGGGAAATACTTGCTTCTATTATGAGGTTAATATAAGGTGTATTTCCTTTTGAGATTATAATTTATAAAACATTTTTGGAGACCTTTTCTCTCTTATTTATATTTTCCAAGTAGCTTCCTCTATAAGTATCCACTTAACCACTTTGTCCACTTAGCCACTTTGTCCACTTAACCATATTTTTCCACTTAGCCATTTTGTCCACTTAATTGCTTTGTCCACTTAGCCACTTTGTCCACTTAACCACTTTATCCACAAATAGTAAACTCTTAAATTCTAGTTGCAACTAATTTATTTTTAATTGTTTTCTTGTGGCAACCACTTAACCCATGACTAACCACTTTGACTAGTCAAACTATTCTATGAGCTTCTAGAATAATTTGACTTCTTTGACCTTCTAGGATCTTCTAGATAACTCGTGAGGGTTCTCCAACTTCGCATGAACATAACTCTCTAACCGTGAGGAGTTATGTGGCGTTCCACATATCACAAGAAATGGTATGAGATGAAATATCCATCTAGAATATTAAAACCTGTAAATTCATGGATATTCATACCCTTATACCTCAAACAGACTTAGGTCCCTTACCCATGCCTTTGTGCTACCAAAATTCACTACAGGACTTCTTCCAAGAGTTGATATCAATCTACAATATCACTCTCCAAGGGTTGACATCAATGACAACCAACAATCATCACTCTTCAAGGGTTGACATCAATGACAACCAACAATCCAAACTAATTGTCCATCAACCTAAATGAACTTCCTGACACATTCATCACCTCTTTTGGAATCAAAGAGAAGCCACACTCCACCGCAACTTCTCTAACAGTATCGGTTTCATGAACATGTCTACACAACTTGCTTCGGTATGGACCACTCCACCTCCATCAATAACATGTCTTAAAAAGTGATGCATTGTGTCATTTTCATACACTGGATGATTAGTCAAATACACAATGATTCGACCATCATAATACACCATATCTTTTACTTGTCCAAAATTACCCAATATATCCTTACATTCATGTGATACATAGCCTGAGGTAGGTCTCTTCTTGTCCAAGTCTTCCAAATCAACATAACCACAGACTAAATCATGCAACCATTGTAGGTGATACTTGTGCTTCTATGCTTCTAAGATATTGAAGCACTCATTTCCATTATATTCGCCTAGTTTTTCCATGTATCCACTAACAACACCAACTTCATGTGAAATATTTGAACATTTCATCACAAAAATCAATCTTCCTACTGTATTAACATGTGATACACGAGACATAACCTTTTCTTCTTTACAACCAAGACATAAACTTGAAGAAAGCTTACAACGAAAAACTATAGGGATTTTTTACTGAACCACATCAATATCTTCTCCATAGACTTCTATTATGATAACCACAACTTACCATTTTTCTCGTCTCTATGTACTCCTATGCCCAAGATTTGTTTTTCTACTCCTAGATCCTTCATCTGAAACATCCTGGCCAACTAAGCCTCTAACCTGTTGATCTTAAACATGTTTATCATATCATCATCATATAATACCAATAACATTAATGTACCATTTTCAAACCTCTCAAAATAAACACAATGGATATATTCACTTCTTGAGAAATTTTGTCTCACCATGAAAAGATCTAACATCTTGTACAATTTCCTAGGTACCTTAAGGGCATACAATGATTCTCTAAGTTTCCAAACAAATTTCCCTTTGCGATCTTGAACAACCACTGATTGTTCCATGTACATATCTCTTCTAGTGAAGATTTTGTGGGAAGTAGGATCACATAGTCTACATCCCTTAACCCCATCACTATAATCAACAAAGATATAAAACTTGCAGAAATTCAAAAATTGAAAGTATGAAAAATAACTTACGACTTACCGACACCTGCAAACCTAACTCTTTTTCGTTCATATGGCCATGTTGTTGATGCCATAAACAAGCAAGTGCACTTTCTTTATTAGATACACTGCAAATTTACTTGTTTCATTTTTTCCTTCCAACTTATACATATTTCCAACCTTCCTTTCCTTCATGACCATCAAACTTCCCTTGAACACTTGCAGTTCTTCACCTTAACCTATAAACTAATGTTGGACTTGTTCCTAATTTCTCTAGGAGTATTGGATTCTAGTGTTCATGTCTAATTTTTATTTAGTTTAGGAACATGTCTAACATTAGTTAATGTCCTTATAACCCTATCAAACAATTTGATTTTGACACTTCCAACCCCGATAGTTTTACAAGAATTATCATTACCCATAAGAAAAACTCCATTATCAACTACTTGATAAGAAGTAAGCCAATTTCTATTTGGGAAAATATGGTGTGAGACACCAAAGTCTAAAAAACCATTCTTCAAAGTATTTAGAAATATTACTAATAGACAAGACTTCATCAATCATACCTGGACCTGATTCTTCTGGATTTGCCTCTGATTTGGATTCTTCCTTGGACTCTTGTAGCTTCCAACAATCCTTTTTAAGATGCCCAACTTTATTACATTTCCAACATCTTTCCTTACCCTTTCTGCTTGTCGACTTAGTCGTGGATTTTCTACTCCAATATTCTCCCCTTTCAGTGGATCGACCTCTAGCCACCAGTGCTTCTAGTGTGGAGGTTTCAAGACTTGATTTTCTCTACACCTCCTCATACAACAGATCTTCAACAACAATTTCAAATTCAAGAGTCTCAATTGTACTAAAACTAATGGAAGTAAATAGATGATCCCCAAGATTCAGGGAATGAACATAACAAAGTAATTGCCTTATCTTCGTCATCGAGTTTAACATCCATACTATTCAACTAACAAATAAGAGTATTAAACACATTCAAATGATCTGTGATTTTCATAGTTTCTCTCATTTTTAAATTGTATAGATGCCTTTTCAAGTAAATTTGATTCATCAAGGACTTCACCATATAAATACTTTCCATCATGTTGAGGGCTTTGGCATCCAGGTCTTCCCACTCTTCATTGGTCATAGATGCAGGTTTTTTCTTCCTTCCATCTAAAGCCTTATGGAACCCTTGTTGTTTTAACAAATCTCCCATTTTAAGTTTCCACAATTCGAAATTATTTTTACCATTAAAATTTTCAATCTCAAATTTAGCACTTGTCATCTTTGTCATTAATTATTTACACACAATCTTGCTCTTCANGGTGGGGCATAAATTAGAGAAAATGTATACATCATAAATGAGAGAAAATGGGGGTGGGGCATAAATTAGAGAAAATGTATACATCATAAATGAGAGAAAATGTATGGGGGTGGGGCATAAATTAGAGAAAATGAGGGTGGGAGGGTGAGGGTGGGGCATAAATTAGAGAAAATGTATACATCATAAATGAGAGAAAATGGGGGTGGGGCATAAATTAGAGAAAATGTATACATCATAAATGAGAGAAAATGTATACATTTTCTCTAATTAATTCCCCACCCCCACCCATTTTCTCTAATTTATGCCCCACCCCCACCCTCATTTACATTTTCTCTTATTTATGCCTCACCCCAACCTTCATAAATGATATGAGGGTGGTAGTGAAAATGTATATGAGGGTGGGTGTGGGGCATAAATTAGAGAAAATGTATACATTTTCTCTAATTTATATTCTCTAATTTATGCCCCATCCCCACCCTCATAAATGAGGTGAGGGTGGGAGTGGGGCATAAATTAGAGAAAGTGGTGGGTGTGGGGCATAAATTAAAGGAAATGTATACATTTTCTCTAATTTATGCCCCACCCCCACCATTTTCTCTAATTTATGCCCCACCCCCACCCTCATTTATGATACATTTTCTCTAATTTATGCCCCACCCTCACCCTCATTTATGACGGTGGGTGTGGGGCATAAATTAGAGAAAATGTATACATTTTTATACATTTTCTTTAATTTATGCCCAACCCCCACCCTGATATGAGGGTGGGGACATTTTCTCTAATTTATGCTCCACCCTCACCCTCATTTAGGGTGGGGGTGGGGCATAAATTAGAGAAAATGGGTGTGGGGCATAAATTAGAGAAAATGTATACATTTTTATACATTTTCTTTAATTTATGCCCAACCCCCACCCTGATATGAGGGTGGGGACATTTTCTCTAATTTATGCTCCACCCTCACCCTCATTTAGGGTGGGGGTGGGGCATAAATTAGAGAAAATGTATACATTTTCTCTAATTTATGCCCCACCCTCATATGACATTTTCTCTAATTTATGCCCAACCCCCACCCTCACCCTCATATGAAGGTGGGGACATTTTCTCTAATTTATGCCCCACCTCCACCCTCATATACATTTTCTCTAATTTATGCTCGACCCCCACCCTCATATGATGGTGGGGGTGGGGCATAAATATACATTTTCTCTAATTTATGCCCCACGCCCACCCATTTTCTCTAATTTTAATATTTTTTAAATTTTGAACATATCAATAGGTGTATATTTATTGACAATGTTGATAATGTGTATAATTAATGATCTTTTAATTTAAAAACTTAATTTGATGGCTAGCAATAAAAGATGCTAGCATATTCTTTTTGGTCCTCTTAAATCAATGAATAGGATTTATTGTTCATAACTTCCTTGCATTTATAAATATATTGGTTAATTTATTTACTTTTTCACATTTACCTAATCATATTAAAAAATAACTGTAAGACGATATGATTACCAAATTTAAATTATTAACCGAAATTAATATATATGAAAATTTACATTTAAATGATTAAACCACTATTGAAATGTTAAAATGTGAACCGCCTCATTCCACTTTTGAAGTGTGAATGGCATTCGTTTTTTAATGGAATGTGGGAGTCTGAACAGCTTTCGTATTGATCGATTATTTACTGTAGCATAGGATTTTAACTACGTGCCTTACGTTTTTTTATTTTTTTCCTATGCTTGGACGTGGTTTCTTTTATTTATTTTTCCTGATACTGGGTTTAAATTGGGTTTAAACGCCATGCTTAAGGTTCTTTTATTTTTTTCATGCGCCTGGGTAGGGTTTGAACTAATTTTAAGGGTTTTAACGCATACTTATCTACGTTCACCAGCCCAATTTTATTTTTTTCATGAGCCTGGGTAGGGTTTGAACTAATTTTAAAGGTTTTAACGCCGATATCTATAGGCGTTCACCAGTCGAATTTTATTTTTTTTCATGCACCTGGGTACTTCCAATTTTATTTTTTATGAGCCTGGGTAGGGTTTGAATTAATTTTAAGGGTTTTAACAACGATACCTATAGGCGTTCACCAGCCGATTTTTTTTTTTTTTATGCACCTGGGTAGGGTTTGAACTAATTTTAAGGTTTTAACACCGATACCTATAGGCGTTCACCAGCAGACTTTGCGGCTGTGTTAGTGTATGAAGTCAACAAATTTTTTATTTATTGTAATAATAAAAATAATAACATTTTAATATTTTTTAAAATTGAAAAAATATAAAAATACAAAGAAATATTTTATTTTGGTTGAATAGAAATTAGAAAAGACGGCTTAGGTTCGTTTGGAACGCTTCAACGATTGGATTATAGGGCTCTCAAAATTTGACAAAATTTGCAAGCAGAAAATTTCGTTCGTTTGGAACGCTTCAACGTTTGCAAGCAGAAAATTTGACATACAGAAAATTTGCAAGCAGAAAATTTGCAAGCAGAAAACTTACAAAATGTTTATATGGCTCTCAATGGGGAGACATACAGGGCATCGTTCCGGACGGGTACTTCCTCGTTTTGGACTCCGCTTACGTTTCGTAGCACTTCAAACGTACTCAGCTTTCATATGTAAATTCAGCACTTCCAACTTCTTGTAAGATTAAGCAGCAGCCGCCATTCTTCCTGTATCCAATCTACTACAATCGCAGTTCTTAAAATTTCGTCCACAGATGGACAAAGTTCGTTATGGCAAATGGGCCAGTTCGATAGCAGTGGGCGTATTGTTGACTTTATTGTCTCCTATTATTGCTCAACCAGGTGATTATTGAAGTTAGAATTACTGTTAAATCAAACAAGTGATATTGAAGTTTGTTTTAGATCTTTCATTTCACATCCCGTCTTTGAGGCTTAATAATTCGTCATATTTGGANCATTTTTGTGTTCGCAATATTAAAGTGGATACCACTTCATTTTTGTTTTAACTAACTTTCTGTGGGAATTGTTTCAGGTATTTTAGCACGCACCTGTTGACCGAGAAGAGCGACGTGTATAGTTTTGGAGTGGTTTTACTCGAAGTCATATGCGGTAGACAACCGATAGATGTAAAACTAACTGGAGAGGAAATAAACAGCATTGCTTGGGTAAGGAATCTGTTGATAAGTTATGAACCAACACCATTGGCATTGGAATATTCAGTATTTGTAGTGCATTTTATCATCTCCTTCAGATTAACACTAGTCAATAATTATTGGTATATTTATAGGTGACACCTTATGTGGATGTGGAGCTGGATGAAAATCCTCAAAAAATAGCGGAAATCATAGACAAGAAGTTGGGTGAAAATTATAACATGAAGTCCATCATTCGTGTTGCCCGATTAGCCATGAAATGTGTTGACAGTGAGCCGTCTTCTAGGCCCAGCGCGAGCGAGATATTAGCAGAGCTCAAAGCGGCTATGAAAGAGATTGATGATATGGAATGTGGGCAAATGCATGCAAATCCTGTCTCATTGCTGGAATCGAGTGGAGACACAGGAATGGAGTGCGGTGACAATAGCTCCAACCTCTGGAATTATGACATGAAGTCCATCATTAGTGTTGCCAGATTAGCCATGAAATGTGTTGACACTGAACCGTACTCTAGACCCAACGCTAGCGAGGTATTGGTGGAGCTCAAAGCGGCTATCAAACAGATTGATGATATGAAATGCGGGTACATGCATGACAGTCCGGTCTCAGTGCTGGAATCGAGTGGAGATACAGTAATGGAGTGGGTTGACAATAGCTCGAACCTCTATAATGTAGGAAGATA
This sequence comes from Picea sitchensis, assembly GCA_010110895.2. Classification (NCBI taxonomy): domain Eukaryota; kingdom Viridiplantae; phylum Streptophyta; class Pinopsida; order Pinales; family Pinaceae; genus Picea; species Picea sitchensis. The sequence goes on from SNQJ01S0010415.1 coordinate 69,914, forward strand.
AGTTCCAACGTTGTCATATGGAGTGCATAAGAAGGAGTTGTCGTTGATCTTGTTACATGTGTTGTTTGACTGTACTTTTGGAAATTCAAATGTACTTTCAGAAATATCTGTTTGTGGCTTAGCTAGGCTGTTATACAGCATTGAATGATGGTGGAATATAGGCCAGTCGAATTTGACAGTAATTCAGATCTATACAATATTAAATGATGGTGGAATATAAGCCAGTCAGATTTGACAACAATTCAGATCAAACTACCTATAATTTAGGTGACACTGCTGCCTCCCAAACTGGATATTGACAGCAGTTTCTCCATTCAAAGGATATTCTGCTTTTCTTAATTCTCCGAGTCATATTTTATTTTTTATTTTATTGTGATACTAGATACAATTTTTTCTTTTTTCTTCACAGTCACGCCCATGTTTGATGCAGCATAAAACAGTATCAGTAGAGAGAATTTGTCGGAAAATTTTAAACTATGATTTTCGGTGTGGGTTGAAGTGTGACGAAACTGGATACTTATTTTGCCTCCATTTTTGCTTCCTACACTGTTGATCATCTTGATATTCACGATCTTGATATTCTTACACTTAGTGCATGATGCTACTTCCAAACATCCATTTTAAAATGCTAAGGAAGTCACTACATTGCTAAGCTCTTGTTTTACAACTTGCAATGCAATGTTTCAAACTTCGGAACTAACACTTTAAGGCATTAAAGACGTTATTTCTATTATTTAAATGTTTGTCTGTCGTCATCTAGAATATTTTTTTACATAATTGTAATGTCAATACAAATAATTTTCCTCAATAATAATAATAAGGTAATAATAAATGGAAGTGGAAGGTTTATATATCTATATATATGTATGGTGGTTAACACGTGGATTCAAAATAATTTTAGTTTATGGAATTTTAAGAAAGGTAAGGAATTAATTGATTTGGTTTAAAAATTTATTTTTTATTATAATAACTTTATGTTAGAATGTGTGAGGATATTATTGCTGGAATGTTCTAATTTGTTTAATTTAACAAATTAGTTTGGATTTGTTTCATTAAGTAGACAGTTGGTTGTGTACACTAATTTTTGGAGGTTGTTGGAGATCCGCTATCTTTTTTGGGTGATTGCAATCAGATTGTGTTTGCTATTTTATATCAAGATTTGTTTGTATTTAAATTGGTGAAGATGAATGAAATGGCCATGAGATTTTTTTTTGTGTGTTTCCTCTTCATTTACTAGCATTTTTTCTGTGTGTTGTGTATAATTACTTGTTGTTTAAATTGGAGAGAAAACCGATTAAGCAAATAAGTTTCCTAAGATGATCTCAGCGGTGAGGCAGGCCAACGCATGATTATAGAATTGCAGCGAATCGTGAAGAACCCTGTTTGTTCCGCCAGAGGGAGTGGTCACTTAAAAATTTGAATGGCTGAAGTGTCCAGCGTACGGACGTACGTACTGTCACGGAAATTTGTTTATTTTTGCCGCAGAGCCGTGAGGAGAGGTCGTGGCTGTGGAGAAAGAAGCAGTCTTGAAGAAAAAAAGGAACCGATCGTTGCTAAGGAGAATCACTGCCCACAAAACTAGAGGAGCCACCAAATCGCTGGTCAGGAAATCGCTGCATAGAAGCCACGAAATCATTGACTCGCTGTAGAAAGGAGCCACCATTGGTGGAATAAGTCTCTCGTGGAGAAGTCGCCCATGCGGTGGAATAAATCCACAAGTTGAAAAAGTATGCCAAGAGGTATCGCTATCTGGTCAAATGAAGTATTTGTCTCTTCTGCTGAGTGAAGGAGCGTCCAGCGTGCGTACGGACAGGAATGGGTTGTCTGATGTGTTTGCCTCATAAATGCATGTAACTGCTAAGTGTGTTTGGACCAAGTGTGTCTTCCCTTGGGGGGAAGCGAGTGTGAAAAGTAAGTCTGAGTAATTAAACTTTAAATTAAGTGATTTTGAAAAATTGGAAGGCGCATCCAACTATTTCTCGTGGAAATAGCATCCAATTATTCTTTGTGGAAATATTTTATGGAGTTCATCTTGACTTAACGTGATGTCTTTTCCATAGTTGATGGGAATGAACCAAAACCAACAGATCCCAATGACCAATGATGAGGCCAAGTGGAGTAAGAGGAGGCCAAGTGTTCGAATGATTATCTCAATTAATTAATTTGAGTTGTTGTACATGCGAGACTCATTATCGTAAGAGGATATAAATGTTCGAATGATTATCTCAATTTATTTGAGTTGTTGTACATGCGAGACTCATTATCTCAATTAATTTGAGTGGTTGTACATGTGAGAGCCTGCAAGATGGGACAAGTTGAAATCCTCGTTTGAGTCTTCGAGCATGTCACAAAGGATGTTCCTTAGAAGCAAGTCAAACGCGTGCACGATAAGTGAAGGAGAGAGTGTCTCTTCTTATCTTGACATGATCAAAGAGTTCTGGGGTCAACTAAATGATATTGGTAATATAATCTCAAATGAAGCTATTGCTTTAAATGGTTTTTTTAATGATTATGAAATGTTTGTAAGGAGTATTGTTCGTAGAGAAACGATGCCCTCATTTGAGAAGTTGCATGACCTTTTCTTATCCCGGGAGATGAGCAAGAAATAAAAGAATCATAAAAAATCAAAGTATGTTGCTTTGTGGTCGAAGACAAAGAAATTTGAAAAGAAGTGACAGAAAAGGAAAGGAGGAAGTACCCCTCGACAACCATTCAATGGGGGTGAGTCTTCTTCATCCAGACTATCCTAAAATGAAGTTTGAGGGTGAAAAAGAACATTATCAACATCAAGGTAAGCATCAGTCCAAGTCTCATCAAGTAAGTTTACTAATGGTAACTATGTTGATGGAACTAATGAGTTCTTAAAACAATTTTAAAATTTCTCCTCATTATTTATGCTTTCCGTTAATGATTCTCACAAATATGTGTGGTATATTGACTCTGGTGTAATAAGGAATATGACACCTCATAAGAAGATATTTGCAAATATTCAAGATAGTTCAAGAGAATCAGTGTTCTTGGGTGATGATCGAGCCCATGAAGTACAAGGAATAGGCTAAATTTCTATTCGAATGCTAAGAAGAGGTATTGCAGTAATTAAGAATGTTTTGTTTGTTCCTGGTCTTAAAAAGAATGTTTTCAATAAGTATTGTTACTGACCAAGATATGGATGTTAAGTTTGGAAAATGCAGTTGTATTGTTATTAACCTTAAGGATAATAAGGTGATCTGCAATGGTGTCAGAGATGGTGGTCTATACAAAGTAATTGCAGGTATTGTTGAACATAAAGCGTTGGTGCACGACGATGATGTATCACTGGTAGAGTTGTGGCACATGAGGTTTGGTCATATAAACTTTAACAGTCTCAAGAAAGTCCAGAAGATGGTAAGAGGTATGCCACAATTAATGTTACCAGAGGAGTTGTATGTGATGCTTGTGCCATGGGAAAACATCATAATGATCCCTTCTTCACAAATGATGAGAAAATTGTGAGGAAACCATTAGACCTTATTCACTTTGATGTGTGTGGACCGATGAGTACTCCTTCTATTTCTGGCTACTTGTACTTTGTTACCTTTATTGATGATGCTACTAGGAAGT
>SNQJ01S0010415.1:88663-107436 GCA_010110895.2 Picea sitchensis
TCAGGAGATGCTCTTCTCCGCAACCCCAGCATTTCAGAGGTTCTTTCTTTGGGTTATTAGTCTTTACTGGTATAGGTCCAAAAGTTTTATTTCTGTTCACCGAGGGAAAGTTCTGCTGGAGTACACTTCGGGTTGGAAAGTTCATTCTGTGGTTCTTCTTGTAATTTCTCAATCCTGAGGATTTGCTCCCCTTCTTCTGAAATTTTGAACCATTCTTCTGTTTTCAGTCTCCATGAGACTTTGCCCGATGTCCATATTGTTCATGACAATATGTTTCCTTTCTTATAGTGTCTTCTAGGGTCTTTGGCTTGTCAAATTCAATTCAGTTCCGGTATTCCTTGGGTAGCCCACTGATGAAGCGTTGTGCCTTCACTTTCTCTGCTTTGAGGTAGGGTAGATACCTCAGTAAGTCAAGGAATTTGTTGACATATTCCTCCATAGAAAGTTGTCCCAGTTTGAGTTCATAAAACTCTTTAGCCTTCTCGTCGAAATACCTTTCCGACAAATACTTCTTCCAGAAGTACTTCTCAAGCTGTTTCCAAGACAAGTCCTCCTCACGGACCCCTTTCATATTCTTAAGGTCTTCCCACCAGATGGAAGCCTTTCCATTCAAATTGAAAGTGGCCACTTGGGCCTTCAAATTCTCTAAGAAATCATGGACTCTGAAATATTTCTTCAGTCCAAGTAGCCAAGCCTCAGCTTCCTCTCCCTTCTTTATCTCGCTGTCGAAGGAGGGAGGTTTGGCCTTCCTGAATTCCTTAAATTTATGACTCTTAGAAGTCTTTTTCTTCTTCTGTTTTCTGCGAGAATAGGAACTGGTCCTACTGCTGGAAGAGCCTTCTGAATTATCAACTTCCTTCTCAGTAGAATCATCTGGTACTGGTCCTTTACCTCTGGGGTGGACCTTTATGGATGTGCTTCTCTCAGTGTGGCCACTGACACGACCACGATTTCGCATCTCCGGTTCATGCTGCATTTGTCGTTGTAGGTCGGATAAGCTCTGCAGTAAAACTGCATTAATTTTGGTTTTCTTTTCTTGTTCTTTCATCATCCTTTCATTGTCGGCCTTGCATCTTTGCAACTCAGCCATGAGACTCCTCACAGTCTCGGCTAGGTCTGGAGGGGTTCCTATTTCTCTTCTTTCATCAGACTCTTCGTCTCTATTGTGGGAGCCTTCTCCCACCTCTTGGTGAGTCACCATACTCTGCGTCTGTAGATTCCCGCGGTTGATCCTCCGCTTGAGTGAAAAAACAAACGCTGGTTATTAGTCAAGAGTTAAATTCATGTTATAATTTGCGCATAATTTCATAACTCTTTCACATGAATACACAGTCGGGTTTTCATATTACAAGCTTTTAATCCTGGACAAGATAGTTAGGTCAGGGGTTACTCCTCATAGGAGCACTTCGAATGGAGTTTATGCGCGAATCGTGCATGAGCCCAATCAGGCCGAATGTTGTAACCATGCTCTGATACCACTTTGTAACACACCCACTAAACTAAATCAAACTTTTTCGGTCTTCTGTCGGATTCGAACCCCTAAATAACCATGGAGGCCCAGTGTAAGCTGGCTCCTTCTCTCTCCTTCTTCGTTCCCACGCGATCGAGGGTTATATTCACTGTTCCATTTGAACGCAACGTCCTTTATATTTCGCGCTTCGGCGCTACAGCAAGACCCAAACATTCTATTCTGCAACCGTCAAACCCTGACAGGGCTAGCGAGCGACCAATAGGGATGAATCCCTATGGGGTCAGCGAATGGCCAATAGGAACAAACCTCAGCAGGGGTAGAGAATCCGCCAATGGAAACAAGCCTCGTCGCACGTTTGGATGTAATACAGGTGGCGAGAGGGAAACGCAACATGGTGGACGCCATGACAGGAGGGGCCCCACTTCATACGCCACACTATTTCGGACCTCCCCCCCCACTAAAGGCAGAATGGCAAGGGGGGTCCGGAATCCGCCTGAGCGTCATTGATCATGTTGATTTAATCTCAACCATTAGAGAGTTGCATGTCCAATTCCGAACCCCCCCCTTACCGCTAAAGGCAGAACAACAAGGGGGCTCCGGAATGGAACCTCAGTCGTAGATCTGGACGGGTGGATTCGAGTCGTCCAGATCTACTCACCGCTTATCCTAAAGCATAACCACGTCCAGGTTTAAGTTAACATCTTGTTCCCACATCTAACGGTCATTACGGACCCAGAGATCCTCCAAAATAATCTCCTCCGTCCATCGGGGTTTCGAAGTTTCTAATGTCGCAATTCACGAGTCCTCAGAACTCGCAATTCTTCGATCCCCGATATGCCGATAGCGTATTGGCTCTCCAGGCTAAGCCCTGGTCAATGTGACCACAACCTTCACAAGACCACAACCTTCAATCCTGTGACAAATCGGGAAATCGCGTATCGGGATATCACGATTCCCGTTGCACTAGTTCACGGAACTCTCCAAGTCCCGAACCCCGATATGGTAACACCTGTCCTCCACTATCTCTCGCTGTGGCCCACACGGCTCTCCCTTTGGGATATCACGGATCGCGATTCCAATGTGTGGGAGTTTCTTACCTCCGGAAACTTCGATGCCTCGAACTCCGACTCTTCAGGATCTGTTGACACGTGTTCCACCCAACAGACAGTTTTGATCTTGTCAGTAAATCGCGGATCGTGATTTCATATGAAAAAGATTTATTTGTGCTCGGAAACTCCGATTCTCCGATCCCCGACTTTCGAGATCTCCTGACACGTATCCTCCACGATAGACGGTCCTRCGCCTATCGAGATATCGCGGATCGCAATTCTCGATGTCGCGATTTCTGCACTCTCAGAATTTTCGATGACCTCAATATCCCGATGAMTTTCTAGAAACTCTCCTCTGTTCACTAGGGTTTAACCCCAATGTAACTCTTGCCAGATCTAACGGTTAATGGGAATTCGGCTGCGGATCCAACGGTTCTGATGCCACTTTATGCACTCTTCCACAACTTTGTGGACGGGGAAATCAACGGTCTGGATGTTCTCATGGAACATGGGGATCTACGGCCCTAGACTCTTCATTACCCGTGAAGACACAGGAAAATCAGGTGGTAAAGCCTTTAACACCCTACCTTCTCCTGCTAATCTAACGGTCAAGTGTGACCATGGGTTTCTCGACGGAATCTCGTCCATCGATCAACACCTATCAGGGATAAGGTACTAAACCTCCTAGCTTTTTTCCTCCGATCTGATGGTGGTGAGTGACCACAGATCTCCCGACGAGATCTCGTCTGTCGATTCGATACTTTGTCCTTATGCTGTCATCTCGGGTTTCCAGGAGGATCGTTCCTCCTCATGTAGGTTTACTAAGGTCTTACACCTTCATCTTCTCCTCCACAGTTCTTCATGAACTTTTCAAGGAGGGTCTCTCTACGGGTAGGTTTACCTAGGGCATTGTCTGAGGCAGGTAAGGGTATCGTTCTCTCGAGAACCAGACGTGAAGTCTAAACTAGATCAGTACGCATATAAATAACTATTCATGAGAACATAAGCCATACGTAGTCTTATCATACAAATATACAACTACTATTACTGATCATAGCACCATACAGACATACTTATAATGAGATCATTCACAGTTTATGAGCATATATGTCAGCATATAAATTTCAAGATGCAATATGAACAAAACACTTATCAGAAATAACTTCAGAAATGGGTGAAACTACTGAGAGGGGTGCTCGTTTCCACCCAACCATAGGCGTAGCGACTCCCAGCGGATTTACCACTAGCCACCCTCGAGCTGAGACCATGATTCTCTAAGACTGTGTCTCTCTGTCTGCCAGTGACCAGAAGCGAAGGTTGCAATCCTTCCTCTCTTCTATCACTCACTCTGCGTGGTGCCAGAGTTCCCCTCGCATCTTCCCTCTCAATCGTCTCTGCCATACGCCTTATCCTCTCGCGAGGTTGCGTGTGGCGCGATTTCCCTCGCACTGATCAGGCCTGACGGCTCTACAAATGGGCAGTTCACCATCCCATCCCTCATCAAGCCATCCGCCTACCAGTCTGCGAGCCATTAATTTTCAGGGCCAGCGAACCTCTTTTGGTTCTCCAGGCCAGTGGAGTCCAAATACAGTATTAAATTCTCGGTGGAAGTTAACGCCACCTTTTCATGTGCCTTCCACCGCCATCGTGGTCTCTTTTTCTGCACATCCCCTCATCAGCAGTACTGCAATAAATTCATAATGTTATTCACATTCATTGACCTCTTCCTCAAGGTCCATTTACATCACATATTCATATTTATGAGTTTTCCATAGTTCTTGGCCAGTCCAGTTATATTTACAAGTTGGGGGAAACAGGGTGTTACACTCCTCATAATCCAACGGTGTGGATCCTTTTTCTCGTGAATCGGGACTTCACGGTTCGCGAAATTAGAAAGAAGATCTCTTCCCTCTTTCAACTTCCGTCTTCATGAAATTCAAGTGTGTCAGATCAACGGCTGACACTCACCGTGATTCAATGATCTAGATCTTTCCTGGTGAATCGTAAGTTTGCGTTTCAGGATTTTTGAGAACAACTTCCTCTGTTCTCCCAACTTTTGATTCTCCGAATTCCTGATGAAAGGAATCAACTGTTCGATCTTCCCTGAGATCGACGGTTCAATACCTCCCGTGAGACTTCGAGTACTGAATAACTCTTAGCGTTATCTTCCTCGCATTTGGCTGGATCCGACGGCTCATGGGTTTTTGGCACTTCTTCCTGGAAGCACGCCACTGTCTGATTCTATCCTTGTTAATCTCTTTTCGCGATTCGGGACTTGGAGTGACCAAGAATTTGGCCTGCGCTCCAAGTTCACGATCCCTGAATTTATGAAATGATCCAACGGTTCAAACCAACCACGATCAATGACCCACTTTATTATGGATCCTAGAGTGGCGAGTTTCTCCATCCACTAACCACCTTCCAACTTCTGTCTATCTTACGGTCCCCCGCGATTTCGCGAGTTCTCCATGGAGAATTCTGACCGTTCGTTCAAAATCTAAATGAGTTCTTTCCAAATATCTTGGCATCAATTCTTCTAGAATTGACTTCCTCCCTAACTTGAAGGATTTTGAATAATTCGAAGGCTTCGATGGTGTTTTCCCTTCCGAGCTTCGGTTAGTGAAATTTTAACTTCACCTTACCGCGCACTTGCACTCAGCTTGTGAACTTGCTCTATTTCTCTCAAAGCTTTTAACTTAATCAGTCTCAAAGGGACTTGACCCTTCAGTGTTTTCCAAAATACTTTCTGGTGTCTTCCTGGCACCCTCTACGCTCATTTCCTGGAGTCTTTCGAACTTAAAACAAGTTCCCTCTATAAGCGCTCCTTACGCTGGATATGCGCACTCTTCATACCAAAAGTTCCACGCTATCTCTTCTGAGCTTCATTTTCTGAACTGGAAGAATTATGTGTCTCTTCCATTTCTTTGCACTTTGTGGCAATTCAAATCAGTTCTGGCACTCGTCAACCTTCTGCAATACAAATGCGCAGACGATTAGAATTTGTCAAGCCTTTGTTTCTTGACAATTCCTCATCTTTCAGAACAATCGATGTTAAGAAAATCTTTCAATTTCACGACTTTTCTGAGCTCTACTCGTCTTTGCAATTTTCAGGTTTTCGAAACTTTTGTTTTTAGCATTTCAGTATTTTCGGCCTTCGGGTTTTCGGTACCCGGGACTTCGGGTTTTCAGCACTAGGGAGTTCATTTGCAGTGACTCCCAACCTTTTATCATTTGAATTCCCAAATTCCAAAAATTTTGTTTCCTTATTCCGTGGGCCCACAACATAGTTGTCGTCCTTAAAATCCGCTACGATTCTTCTGTCTTCAGAGATTTCGGGACTTCGGGACTTCAGGTTTCGGTCCAAGAAGATCCCACAGTTAGATATTAGTAACTAGAGTCACCCTTTTGCAACTCACAATCTCGCAAGTTCGTGAGTCAAAGACCCTCGACTCATTTCCTCTAACCATCGATACCCGAGATGCGACACGGGTATGGCTCCCTCCTTGCTAGCGTCTGTTACGCATGACCGTAGTCTAGGGCTAAGTGCTAGTACCCTTCGCTATTCGCACCTTCGTGAGTTGTGGCATCCAACCCTGGTGCCTCCCTTTCACGAAACCTCGATAAGCGATGTTGACTTTTCTCCTCTCGTTCTCACTACTTCGCGACTTCGCGAGTTTCAATGTTGAGCTCCCATGCCCTTATCTCGTGGGTCCCCGAAATCGCGAATTACTTTATTCTCCGGGCCCACAGCACAGCTGTCGCCCTTCACCACCATGGCATGTGGTACGTTCAGGAGGGTCCACGTCTCTTTTAATGACATCATCGGGTCCCACCACTCTCGCCTGTCTCCTCGACCCACTGGCACGTGGTACATCTCCATGTGTCCACGTCCATTCCTAGAAAAATCCAACGGTCAGATCTTTCTCAGATCTACGGTGCAGATCCTTTCGGCGTTTTGGGCTTCCAAACACCGATGCGCTCTAACTCCTGTTAGCCCTCCGGGATAGACTCGTGGTTCACACGACCTCCCCTTATATGACCACAGTCATACCTCCTATCGGGGTTTCAGACTTTCCAATGACGAAACACATATGTCCTCAGGATTCGCAATTCCCTAAACCCCGATTTCCTGATGGATGACTCTCCTTCCGGAACTTTCCCGACTGCCTCGATCTCGACCACGCGTCCCCAAGAATGGACGGTCATTGTCGCTTCTCGCTATTTCACGATTTCGCGATTTCAAATGCTCCGGGTACCTTGTCTTTAGGATTTGTGAAATGCCAAACCTCGATATGTCGATGGGATCCCAATCTCGCCCACGTGTCCCAACTGATGGACGGCTCAGATCCAATCTCAAGATTTTGCAACTTGCGATTCCCCGATGACAAAGTTCTATGTCAACTCAAAACCCCGGTAGCCGATATACCGATGGTTCGCTCGATCTCCGCCATGTGTCCCAACTGTTGGACGGCTCGGATCAAATCTCGGGACTTCGCCTAGTGCAAGGTCAAAAACACTCACCTATGTGAGTCCTGGTGTCCGAATATCGGAATTGGACGATCGCGCGACACGCGTCCTTCCTTATACGGATGGCTCAGATTTCCTCTCGCTATTTCGGAACTTGAAATGTCCCAACCTTCTCAACCTCGAGAACTTCGATATCCCAAACACTGATATCCCGATAAGCCAACTCCTTTCGGGACTTTCACCCTCCTGTTCACGAAGCTTTAAAACTCCGTGAAACTCTCTATCGATCCGACGACTGTCGGGTAATTTGCTCAAGATCTGACGGCTCACGAGGGTTCGCCTTCCCTCTCGAACAGATCCTATATCTTCCACACCACTGATGTGGAGTCCTCTCTCCCTGTGGACTCATACCACAATGGCCGCAGTTTGATAACGCCCCTATACCTCCTGAGCTTTAAAAAAAACACGTCAAGTAACTCCTTGACATTTTGGAGTAAACCAGGGTCCGAAATTGGCCTTCCAGACCCAATTTCCCCTCGCATTCTTGGTCCAAAGACCTCTCCACTGGCCCATCTAGGCTCAGTGTTGAAACCTTGGCTCTGATACCAAACTGTAGCACACCTTTCTGCTACTTTTTTTAATCGCTCTGATACCAAACTGTAGCACACCTTTCTGCTACTTTGTTTAATCGCTCTGATACCAAACTGTAACACCCTTTTCACTCAGCTACCAAGGTTACTATAACACCACTTGGTAGATAACCTAGAATAACTATAGCGCACCTTGGCTACCGGGTAGGTGTTACTACGCGGAATAACACGTTCTCATTTGTAATTAATCACATGAATTTAAACAAAGAAATACAATTAAGATCAGAGTAAGCATAAGAATCATTTTTAACATAAATAATCCATGGAAAATACATTAATCCAAATGCACAGCGGAATGCATGATAATTATAATACACAGAGATACAAAACATAATTAAACCATCATCTGGTACTTATCTATAAAACAGTGGTAGAATCCACCAACCAAGTGCAGGACTTTCACGAAACTCCCAACCTTAGACCACACTGCTCGTCAGCTCAGTAGTGGATCACCCCCGAGCTAGAACTAAGCTCCACCCCTAGGCAAGGAATCCTAGGCTAGGCTGAGGTTACAGGGAAACAACACATAAAATCTGGAAGGATTCTTCCCAGGATGCCATTTACGCCCACTACTATCAGACTCTCATTCCCCACATGTTTGTTCCGCCCAGGAGTATACACCTTCACAATAATAGTCCATCGGTGCTAACCTCCCTCTCTGGGTCTCGACAACAGGCCGGATCAGGAAGTCTCGGAGCCTGAAGCTGGTGTTGGAAACTCTCTGGAAGAAACCTCTTCCAACAACATCCACCTCCCTCACCTAGAGAGAGGTCACACACAGGCTCAATCACCACCTGCACTGGACAACAATTCACGTGCAATCCATCTCTGGATGACCACCATAGTCAACCGGGAATACAGACTCCAACCTCTCAGAACAAGCTCAGCAATGGCAGCCAGGTCTCACGGTGTTAATTTTCGGAATTGTCTGAGAAGCAATTTCCGCAGGGATTTACACAGACTCTCTCCCCCCGGCAAAATGGCAGGTCCCCCCCTAGGATAGACTCACACTCTGGTTGTCGGGAATGCGTGATAGACAATCCACGCAAGGGTCAACGCAGGTTCGGATGGTTCAAAGGATGTACGAGGGTTTCTCTGTAGGAGTCAGATCCGTTCCCTTCTGGTATTCCGTGAGTCGAATGGAGGAGGAACCCCCAACACATCTCGTCTCAACCTTTCATTGCATGCGCCAGGGTTGACACTTGTCACCCATGCGACTGCATGCGTTCCACCAACACGCATCACCCTTGTACATCCTCTCTTGCCAAAACTTAGAATAAAACATAAATGCACATGTCTCTTTGGGAAAATATTAAAATATTATTCCCAGGCTTAAGCCCCCTAGGCTTAGCCCCCACACTCAACACTTAGCCCCTTTCCCACCTTCCAACCCCTAATTCCTTGCCCACCTTATGAATGCTTAGTCCCCCTTCACTCATTCATCGTGGTCGGTCTGCACATGGTGGTGTTTATGTTTTATTAATTGTTCTCTGTGATTACATATACAACAACATGCTCCTGGCCTTCAACACTCATGCTCCCTAGACTAACAACACATAAGCCTCCAGCTTATACAAACTTGGCTCACCAGCCTATAAAACATAATTACAATTCCTTTTAAAACATGGTTTACAACGGGGCTCGGCCTTGGGGACACTACACTTGAAGTGCTTCTAAATCTAGAGGGAGTTCCACATCATTTTAAAGAGGTAATAAGGGCCGTGAACAATGCCCTTTATGTATTTCCATTGAAGACTTAGTGCCATTATATATATATATATAAGAGAGAGATCCATTTTGATAAGACTAAAAAGTTAGATGTACTCTCAACTCTATTTAAATTACAATTTAAAAAATAAAAAATATTATTAATTTCATAAACTTTTTTTATTTAAAAAATATTGAAATATTATTGTTACAAATTATTATTTTGATATTTTAATATATTAAATCAATATTTTAGTATATCTTAATCTTTTATTATAGTTTAAAATAAAAATAATATATATATTTTTTTGATATTTTTTTATCTTAATCAATATTTTAGTACACTTATCGGCAATGGGCACAATTAATGACCTTTTAATCTAAAATTATAATCTGATGGCTAACAATTCTCGCAGACCCACCTATTTGCATGAGCTTGATACGTTTCATATTCTCGCAGACCCACCTTTCATATTCTCGCATACCCACCTTTAGGCGTTCCTTAGCCACGAAGGTTGAGTTTGCTGAGTTTGAGGCTGTACTAGTTTAATATATTAAACCAATATTTTAGTATATCTTAATCTTTTATCATATTTAAAAATAAAAATAATATTTTTTTTTAGCAATCCAAAAGACAATCCGTATAATATTTTGTCTATGGTTAGTACTTAGTGCTTATGTTAGAGGGAAAGGTGTCACTTATATTAATATATAGGTTTTGTGTTGTTAAGAAAAGTGTAAATATTTTCAAAACAGATATTAAAATAATAATAGTATATTAATAATTTTTATAATTGTTTAATTTTATATGGAGAATTAATATTTTTTTATAATTAATTAATTTTATATAGATAAATAAGGATAATTATTTTTAAAATTTAATATGTTATGGATTAAAGATAATTTTAATTATAATTATAAAAAATATTGATTTTTTTTAAAACTAAGTTGTTATAAATTTTATCATCTAAAAAATAATAATTATTTTTTATATGATAAAATAAATATTTATATTATCATTTAATAAAATATTGATATTTAGATTTTTTACATCTCATTTACAAATAACAAAATAAAATCTATTAACAAAATGCATGTACTTCTTAATGAAGGTATGATACTCTTATTTGAGTTTTATGAACTTTTTAAATTTTGAAAATTCATTTTATATTTTTGCATTTGCATTTTAAGAATTTTTTTCCTACAAAATAATTCTCAATATATTTATATATATAATGTTCTCAAAGATAAATACATTGACAAGGAAATACACCCAACTCCAAACCATTCCAAGAAGTTACTAAAATAGTAGCCACTTCTTAAAGAGCTTAAGACAAATATAGTATCTATTGAACTTTCATTACAAACCCAAAAAATCATTTATTACTAAGGATTCAACCTCCATATTCCAAAACCAAAACTAAACCAGTCTCCAAAAAAATAGTAGGATTTTAGAAGCTAAAAGAGAATGATGTTGCTATTTCCATAATTATGTCCTTCCATCCCATTATTTTTGAATCTTCAAAGACTTGAATCCCACTATTTTTGAATCTTTAAAGACTTATAGATGTTCAAAGTCCAGTGCCAAGGTTAAGGTAGCCCAAAAGCCTAAAAGTTCAGCCCTTGTGTTTGTACCAAGATCACAATTGAAGATCCACTTGTAGCTAGTGTTTCCATAAGATTTTATACCACCCCTGCCCCACTCATAACTAGTGTTTCCATAAGATTTTATTACACTCATGCCCCACTCAGGAACCCATTTACTTGAGCTACACCATCCATTTGTTTGAGTTGCATCATCAAATCGTTCCACAGTAGACACAACATAACAAGAAATATTTAAGATTCTAAGACACTTCCCTTTCCTAAGACCCAAACCTGTAGAAATTTCCAACATCCCGAGAATTTTATAAACAACGGTCTAATTTTAAAAACTTGTCAAACGCTAAAAAGCCAGCTTACATTTTTGCATGGAATTTTAGAAGAGTACGCTGCGTTCACCGTTCAACATTCTCCATAAGGTATTGTAATTGTTACGATATATATACGACACGTAGTCAAGACCTCTTCTAGTTGTTACTAGATATAGGACACGTAATCAAGACCTCTTCTAATTTATAGATTTACAACACGAACTCGTGTACTTGTTACCATGTACGACGCGTAGTCAAAGCCTCTTGAAATTTTCAATTTTATCCTTTCTTTAAAAAATTAATGGAATCCCTCTCAGCGTTTCTAACATTTCGTTTTCAAGTTCCGTAAGTTTTAGGAGCTTGGGAATTAGTTGACAACGTTTCTTAGTTGATTAGAATTTTTTTTGGAAATTTGGGAGGTTTTTGGAAGCTTCAACATCAAAAAAAATAGGAAGCTTGGAATCAATGTCCTAAAAGAAAAGCTTTAAATTAGAATTATATTAAATTAAAATGTAAATATATTTATTCTTTTATTAGAATTACATAATTTCTTACAAATATTTTCATTATATTTATTCAAAATATCCCTATAAAACTAAGACTAAGCAACAAGCATTTGCTCCACTCTGTAGTTGATATCAACTAACCATATCATTGACTTTTATTGTATTTTCATATTATAAGAGTAGTACTATTTTGTTTTTTTAAATAAAAAAAGAATAATGCTTCAAATTTACAACGATGTTTATAGTTTATATATGTAAAGTTTAATTTTAAAAAGATGCTAAAATTGTATATATGTATTTTCAATTTTGTTTCTTATTTTCTAATGGAATATTTATGGATATCAAAGTTTCATTATTGTGTTAAATATATTCATATAATTACTAGCACAAATTAATAGGAGAAACATCATTATTCATTCAACTTCAATTTTATTGAAATAAAATTTAAAATGTATCAAAATCTCTATACATTGTAATCTAAAGTATCATTATAATCTAAAATATTTTTTATATTTTTTTAATATATATTATTGTCACTCCCAACTTTCCCACTTTTCAAAAACTCATACAACATAATATATTACTAAACTATAACATAATTAAAGGCACTAATAATTGATGCAAGGTAAAATATTGTTTTTCAATTTTCGAATGATATGTGATTCTTATTTTCAGTCATATGATCGGATTATATTGCTTGAAAAAAGGAGATTATCTCAATCAATATGATGTGCTTTTATTATTTGATACGTTCTTATTAGTTCGTGCTCTCTCATTTGTAGGGAGTCTAGTAATGACTTTGTTTTAATTTAATTTTTTAACACATAAATATATAATTTAATTTTTTTAATATATAAATATATATTCTTTTTCTCAATTTATTTTTTTAATATATAAATATATAATTTAATTTTTTTAATACATAAATATATATCATGGCTATAGAAATCTACAGGAAATTACAATTTTTTGTTATTTCAATTATATTTTTAAATGTAGAAATAGATTTAGCTTGTTAAAAAATATTTGGGACACGTAGATTATTCAAAAATAACCACTCAATTCTATAGATTCAACAACTTCTCATCAATATATACACATTTTGATATTTTATTTTAAATTTACATTTGAAATGTATAAAAAACTATTTTTCATCTATAAATCAATAATTAATAAATTTTATTTTTTAGCACATAAATATACACATTTATCTTTTATTCTAAATTTACATTTGAAATGTATAAAAAACTTCCAAAACTTTTTTTTTTATCTATGCATCAACAATTAATAAATTTTATTTTTTTATTTGGCTTCAGATGTTTTGTTTTGTTGTGCTTTATTTACATAAAAATAAGTTTGATGTAAGTATTGTATAATTCATTAATAGTCATAGTTCTCAAATGGATTAATACTAAAAACCATTCAACATTAGTTGTTTAGTATTCATTTTTTCATCCTTCAAATCCATGCATTTCCTAAATAAAAACATCACATTTTCTTAGTTGCACTACCTTAGGTGCAAAGCATCAACTACCTACAAATCTAAGTTTGAGGTAAGTATTGTATAATTCATTAATAGTCATAGTTCTTAAATGGATTAATACTAAAAACCATTCAACATTAGTTGTTTAGTATTCATTTTTTCATTCTTCAAATCCATGCATTTCCTAAATAAAAACATCACATTTTCTTAGTTGCACAACCTTAGGTGCCATCACCCCTTTTACACCTCCTACATGGTGTTTGTTTCTCTTTCCACCTTGTTTTGAATCACCTGTTGACAACCTTCTACCGAAGTTTAAAGCATCAACTACATACATAGCATATTGATCATTCTAGATCAAGAGAATCTGACTCTAGCACTAGATCATGCTCTTGAGATTGAGATTGTCATGAAAGCAAGCAGGTCTAGTGAATACAAGGGAGTGCCTTTATAATTTAAGAAATCATAGAATGGAAGGGAGTGCTTCTGTAATTTAAGAAAGCACAAAATGTTAGAAAAAAATGACAAGTGAGAATGAGGCTATATTACTATAATCGTAGTTTCATAATTTCAATGATGCTAATAATCATAGAGTTGTTTTATTACCAAGTGAGAAACAATTCTTCTTTGGCTTTCTAGTTTGAATTATTGCCTCTCCTTTATAATGCATGCATGTTCATCTGGATTGAAAAGCATTACTTCTTAACCTTTTGGACAAGGAACACCCTTTGATATGAGGTATTTAGTGTCTTTGCCAATGTTGATTTCGTTTCTTTAACAAAAGGTACTTAGTCATTATTAACCTGTAAATGGTATTCCTGTGGCCTATCTGTCTCACTTACTCAGATGCTTCTCTAGAATAAAATTCTTCTTTCTATCCTGGTCTTGTTTGAATGGTTGTAAGGCCTGCAATATGCTAGTCAATAGGAAAATCGACTAGCTAATGAACAAGTTGACCAGGAAATGGACTAGTCGACCATGAAGGGATGAGTCAACTAGTTGAGGGGAGGTTGACCAAAGAATGCATTAAGTTGATCAAACAATGTGAATGTCAACCAATTAACACGTCAACCAACAATTGAATCGACCAAGTCGACCAAATGAAAGAAAGGTTGACTAGCTTTGAGAGGATTTGTCTGGCTTCAATGTAAGTTGACTGAGGAAGAGGAATCGATGAGGAAAAATCCATATCGACCATAGAGAGATCCTAGTTGACTAACAAGTGAAAATGTTCAAATAAAGGAAGGGGAAAACAACCTGGGTGACATGAGTCGACAAACGAAGAAAAAAACATCCAAAGGAAGGAAAATCGACTTGGAGAATGTGTATGTGTATGGATGTTGGAAGGCTGAGAATCGCCATCCAATAAGTAAAATGCGGTCAGGCATTATATAAATTTAGCTAGGTAAATAAAAATTTCCCCAATTAGTAAACAACATGCTCGGGAAGTTCCCTCAGGGTGTAGAACAATCGATGATGGACTACACTATTAAGGCACTCCTTTACGTGAAATCACTGGTTCGAAACCCTTGACTAGACCTCTGTGTCACATGAGGGGTCACATTGGCATGCCTAGGGTTATGTAGTGGTAGAATTCGGATAACACGACCACATGTCACACGAGTACGTGCCCGACTAGTAACTAATTTCCCTGGTAAAAAAAAAGCATGCCTAGGTAGTGGGTAAAGAACCCAGGGGTTTCTAAATTTGCCCAGGAAGTACACAAAACACCTAGGCAGAGAATAACATGCACGTGGATCTGTAAATTCACCTAAGCAAAGGATAAAACATTCAACAAGGAAAAGAACGTTATGTACAACCAGTGGGAAACATAAAAACACCCAACAACCAATAAATTATGTGGATGGGTGCTACAGGGGATGTTGTGAGAGGATTTGTTGAGCTTCATTCTACATGGAGAGGTATATTTTCCAACATGATACCCAAGATCGAGTCTATCCAGGGGTTGGAAGACTTTGATTTCACTTATATTCCTTGGCGATACATGATCTAGTATAGTGATTTCAATCCTTTCAGGGATTCAAGCTTGGTGGTCCAGGAGCAGAGAGCGTAGTATGAGCATGGTGATCAGACGATTATGATCTAAGGGGTGCAATGTAAACATGATGGTTCCTCATCGATATTATATTGCGACCATGGGATTGCAATGTTTGATAGCTCAACAATTGATACAAATGAGATGGCTAGTCTTTGCTTTCCAGATTTTACTCCCAGGGTGCATAGGATTGGTTACTTGGAGGAGCGATGTTTTGAGGAGTTGATCAAGTTTATTCAACTTGGGATTTCTAAGATTATGAGGGGAATTCAAGTGGGTTCTTGTGTTAGCACCTTACATATCAATGATATGGGTAGAGGGTGATTCACATCTTACAGGCTAGTTTGGGACCCTATTGACTTTACTACTTGTAGGAAAGTCCGAGATAGGTTCACATGGAGGGACTTTGCGGATGCTGTGTTCATACATATGGGGAAGTGTATGACTTGGCAATAGAGTAGGTTGGGGCACACTCATCAAACAAGGTTGATGGAGTCTTTCCATTTCAGGGCCAAGGTGGGAGGGAATGTTGTTAGATTGCATCACATGTTTACTGAGGGTGTAGAGCACAGATTGTACATGTGCAGGGATTGATCAATTATCATAGTTCACACACTTCCTAGTGATTTATTCAGAATATGGAGAAACATGGGTGACAAATCTATCTCTTGGGGAGATGTTTATAGTTCATGAGCAACCTAGAGTCATTATCACTGATCAGGACAATAGGTTTCTTAGCATGTTGGAAGGAGTTGTTCATATTTGTAAGCACAGGTTTGACCTCTAGTACTAGTTTCTACCCTCAGTTGGATGGTCAGGGAGAGATCGTGAACCAACGGGTTGAGAGGTATCTGCATGACTATGTGAGATCATGAATAGAGTGGTTACATTTAGGTGAGCATTTTTGTGAATAGAGTGGTTACAAATGATACTAACTCCCGAGGAGGCTTTGGATGTTTGGGAGGGGAGATTGAGGAACATAGTGATCAAGGAGTACCATACCAGGTGGAGAGATTGGTCACTAATGGATGCCACGTTGGAGAGTGAGCATATTTTCAGCATCCTGGTTTGCAGTTGCTTGAGGACAAGCAATATCGGGAAGGGAGGACTATAATGTCCCTTTCCAAATGATCTCTCCAAGAGATTGACGCAATATCCTAAGTGATTTTTGTAGGCTATAGTCAGTGGAAAAAGGGGGATTAATTAATTATTTAATATCATCGGAGCAGAAAAAGTAACGTTTAAAAAAAATGATACTGAGTAATTAATAAAAAGAGTGTTTTAAGTGACTTGAGTTTATAAAGTCACTTTACTTTATTAAAAGGGAAAAAGGGTCCAAAAAGGGTCAGCAAGGAAATAAAAGGATAATGAGGGCGCCCTCTCTCATTATACATTTTTTATTTTCCAAAAATGAATTGAGAGAGTTCTTGTGGCTTTCGCTCTTGGGATAAAAAACCCTAGAGAGTTTAGAGAATGGTTTTGGTGGTGAAACTATCCACATTAGGTGGTCATTGAGAGGAGATCATTCAGATATTCTTATTTTGCTTCATTGTGATGGAGTTCATTCTTGTTGGCTATGTTTTATTGTGTGTGACTCGATTTTCTTATTGGCAGCTAAGTTTTTTATCAATTGTGGTTGATTTTGCATGAAGGCTGATTTTCCATTAAAGAGGGTCATTCTTCTTCATCGCTACAGTGTTTGTTTAAGGGAGGCCAAGTTAAGTTGTTGAAGGGTCATTTTTCTTCAGGTGGGTAGAGTTCTTTGCTTTGCTAGCCACGTTTTGCTTGTTGGGCACATTCCTTCCTTGTTTAGTGCCATTTCTCACTTGGTGGGCGCATTACACAATTGTTGGGCACCATTTATCACTTGTTGGACGCATTACACACTTGTTGGGTGTCATTTCTCACTTGTTGGGCACATTGCATACTTGTTGGGTGAGTTATTTACTTCTTTGGGCCAAGTTACTTCATTCTTGGCTAGTAGCTGTACTCAAGGGGACGATTTATATTGTGGAGAGGTTGTTGCATCATTACCCATCAGAATGTTGCAAAAAAACAATATCCTATAGGCATGTATATTCCTCAAATGTTTGTTGTCTATTTCACCTATTTATAGGTAGATTTTTTAGTTAATAAACAGTTCAAAAATTGTATTTAGTATGTTGTTGTTTGGAGTATTTGTGAAATGACAAAGTGTATTGTTTCCATATAATCTCATAGTATTGGTTTTTGAGTATATGTGCTATGCATTTTTTATATGTATGTGTCAGTAAACAAATTGAGTTGTTAGTTGTGGGTAAAGGAGATTTGCATACAAAGTGTTTGACTAAATGTCCACATCAGTAAACTAAACCAAAACTTTTTAAAAAATTATCAAAGGACATTACATGAATGAAGACATCATTGGGTTTTTCTAGTACTCTTTCTAATGAGCTTTGAGGGGCATTTAGGGGGAAATCCTTGAACAAGTGGCCATATTCATGACATTTTTGGCATCTAAAGGGAATGTGCTCATAGTCAATAGTTGAAACCCATTCTTCATCTTGGTACTCTAGGGTTAGAGACCCAGGTAAAAATTGACATAAACACCCAAGGTATTGCCAATGCCAACTAGAATTTTTGTGAGCAAGAAATCTTGTGAGAGCTAATAGAGCCTGATCCCTCCTTCCTCCACAATTCATTTTACATATTTGATGTTCATTTCTTGCAAATTTCTTTCAGTGGCCTACACATCTTCATACTCCAATTCCAAGGATAAAAATGGAAAGCCTCGGGATAGTATAATATTTTGAGTACAATAATTTCGTGATGACTACACTATGAATCTTGAAAGATTTAATAATATACTTGAAAGGAGATGTGATTATCTCTTCGATTGCAGATGGGTACCAATTCCATTAAACAACATGCAAAGTTAAAATAAAGTTAACACAATGATCAGTTAAGGAAGTTGGTCAACTAGTTTGTGTGAAGTTTACTAGACTAGCTATATGGTTGATATGGCTAAAATTGGCAGAAATGTAAATCTCACACTGTAAAAGGTAAAAGGTTAATATTGAAGTAATTGTTTAATTTCAAGTAAGTTTGCTAATCACTTAATGAAAAATCTTTGAGGCACTTGGATTATACAAACTTAGTCACTCAAATCTATAGATCCAACCATTCATCATATTTCTTGCAAAATCAAACCACATGCCAAAAGATAGAACTTTTAAACTAAACTTATATATATATATATATATGGAAGCTTCATTTTCAAATTAAAATGTTAAAAAAATATTTCATTTTCAAAATTAAAATGTTTAAAAAATTGTCATTTTCATGTTGAAAAGTTCAAAATTACTTTCCACAACCATCAACTAACAACTTTTATTTAATATTTTTTTTTAAATATAAAAAATATTTTATAAATTTTATTTTTATAAATAATTTTAATATATATATATATATATATATATATATATATATATA
>SNQJ01S0010415.1:154642-176553 GCA_010110895.2 Picea sitchensis
ACTAAAAACAAACAAAACCCCATAGCATTTTCAAAATCCATCTCATCTGCACTAAAAACAAAACCCAATTGCTGTGAAAAGAAAAATAGAACCACGATTAGAAAATGCTAGACTAAAAACAAACAAAACCCCATAGCATTTTCAAAATCTATCTCATCTACACTAAAAACAAAACCCCATTGCTGTGAAAAGAAAAATAGAACAATGATCAGAAAATGATGTGAACACAACAACTTGAGTTTAAAATGGATCAATAAAATTTAACCTCTATGTGTATATCATAACAACCACCAAGGTTGAAGATTTGTTTGCGTAAATTGAAAAAATGAAGTGATAAATTGCACCTGAAAGAATTCCACTGCCAAGAAATTAGCCCATCGGTTTCCTGCGGCCTGGTGACACACACTGAGAATGTTTAAGAGCGCATCGGAATTCTCTACACATGCTTTGGGTACACTTGGTTGATCAAGGAAGATATTCTCTAGAACCAGCGACTGGGCTTTTGAGCTTAAATTCTTAGATTCAGCGCAATTAGGGCACGGTCCACCATCCAAATTCAAAGTTTCCCTTGAAAAATGTGTTATTTTAAGAACCTCAAGGCTCGGGAAACAACATAATCTTTTCATCTTTACGTTTATTAATTGCAATAGGACAGTGACAGTGTGCCAGTGACAACTTGAACCCACAAGTTATTCGTGACTTGGAAGTTGGAAGAATTGAGAGTCTTGATATTTTGTTCTTGAAAAAATTAAATGACAGACACTTCAAACTTTCATCCTTCAGGTGGAATTTTAAAATTTATTTTACATTTCTCAAATAATTAGCAAAAATAAAAACAAACATTTTTTCTGACTGGTATATTTTCAATCCTACTTCTAGGACGTGTTGGAAGGCCTTTGACGGGCTCTGGCATGTTCAATTTTGAACCCTGGTTCTATATGATGTCTCCATTTAATTTTTATAAAATAATTAAATTTTAAAAATTCATTTTATATATTGCATCATGATGTCTCCATTTGCTTTTTATAAAATAATTAAATTTTGAAAATTCATTTTATATCATTACATTTGCATGGAAGGACTTGTTAATCTTGGAATTATAACCCCTCGTTGTTTTAGTTTAATGTGTGATTTGTGATAATATGTAAATTGCTTTTTATAAAATAATTAAATTTTGAAAATTCATTTTATATCATTGCATTTGCATGGAAGGACTTGTTAATCTTGGAATTATAACCCCTTGTTGTTTTAGTTTAATGTGTGATTTGTGATAATATGTAAATTGTTGATGTTTATTATTCTCGTTGTTTTAGTTTAATGTGTGATTTGTGATAATATGTAAATTGTTGATGTTTATTATTTTCTATGTTTGTGGGTATATTTTATTATTTAGGATTTTGTTAATTTAATGTGTGATTTGTGATAATATGTAAATTGTTGATGTTTATTATTATATTTGGTTATTTTAATATAGATATTAGTGGATATATTCTATTATTTAGGATTTTGTTAATTAGTTGGATTTGAGAGATTTGGTTCAATTTACTTAATTCTTAGATTTATTGTGTGGTTGAGATATTCTCTCAATTTATTGATTGTATGATTAAATTAGTCAATTTATCTTTAGGCCAAAATTATTGTGTGTGTGTGTGTAATGTTTCATTGAGAACAATTTGGTGTGTGAAGAAACATGGCTACTCTCTCATTTTCTATATTGGTATCAGAGTTGGTTTGGGTTTGACTCCCTTGTGGGAGGGCCTAGGAAAATGAGAGAGTCATAAGTTTTAATCCTATGTAAATATGTAGGATTAGTGTAGAAGGTGAGAGTGGATTAGTTGTTTTTTTGTGCGTTTTCTGTGTGAGTGTTTGTTGGAGTGATTTTTTTTTGTGTATACAGAGTACTATAGAATAAAATTGCATTGAAAAGAGACATATTATGTATGTTTATTTCTCCCATTAATCCTCCATTTGTAAAGGAGATTTGATTTGGAGGTAGACATTGGGAATCAAGAGCACATGGCCAATACATGGGCTCAACGCCTAGATAGCTTGCGAGTTGTTTGAGTGGGCTCTGTAGAGTGTTTGTGGTTTTTGAAGAGAAGGATTTGTGTGAATGAAAGAGAAAACACCTTTTGTGGATCGTGTTTCCAATAAAACAATCAAATCCATAATCGTAAGGAGATGGGAAACTAAAATGAAGAGGTTAAGAGAAGGAAAGTTTATTTTGAAGCTGCAGTCATAAAACATCGAAAAGGTCATTGTGTGTTAAAGAGAGAAGAAGCACGATCGGAGTGTTATTTTTGATCTACCATGAAGATCCTCCGTAGGGTTTGTATGTGGTAGGATCATGATTAGTGTGCAGTAGGAATCAATGTTACTCTCTACTATGTTGATCACCACCCTATTGAGATTATGGTTATGCCAGTATGAAAGAGAAGCCTTGATTATGCTATGCAAATAGAACCTCTTTGTGTCTATTTTCTGTGTGTTGGTTATCTGTTGCTTATACATTTTAGTATATGTTGTGATGGTGATGGTGAAATTTCTTGGTTTCTATTTGCTCTCGTGATTAAATTTTTTTAATCTATTATTTGTGCATGTTGGTGACAGTGAAAATTGTTTGTCAAATAAATGATGATGAATCTTCAAATCATATGAAAGAGGTCATAGTGTAAGATTGACTCAGGTACATCCCATATCTAGGTTATTTTCCTATAGAACTGGCGAACATCATGGTTGGGTACCTAGGTGTCTCGGTAGATGGAAGTATGTCCATAGGATGACTAGTTGTTAGTCTTTGTAGTCAAACAAGGAATTGATTTCTTCGTCTAAAGAAATTGTACCTTCAAAGTTAATAGGGATCAAGTGGAAGGTCAACTCAACATGGATGGTTGTTCAATTAGTTCAAAAGTTGTGGATCTTAGGAATGATCCCCCATTAGTTGTTGAGACATGCATGTGGATTGCAGTTTACTAGTGAGGTTACGAGACATGCATGTCAATTACTATCCAATAATTGACTTTGAGATATTCGTGATTCAAGAATTCAGGGAAGTGAAATCCGAAAACTCAGGAATTCAACTTAGAAGCTACACTTTTACGAAAGTTATGAGACAACTTGATAGAGTTCATAGTCTACAAGATTTCAAAATAATAAAAAATGTTGATAAAGACCTTACCTAACAAAGATCAAGAAACATAGCTACTCTACCATTTTCTATCTCTCAAACGCCAAAAAGTCATCTTACATTTTTGCATGAAATTTTAGAATAGTAACCTTGCATTCACCATTCGGTATTGTAATTGTTACGATGTATATACGACACGTAGTCAAGACCTCTTGAAGTTGTTATTATATATAACAAGACCTTTGGTAATTTATAAATTTACAACATGACCTCGTGTACTTGTTACTCGATATACAACACGTAATCAAGACCTCTTGTAATCTCCATTTTTTTTTTTATCTTGATGGTGTGCATATTGAACCCTTTTCCATGATTTTTTCTAACGATGAAATTTTGTTTTTCCTACAATGTAGACGATATGCACTCATGTTGGCGCAACACTTTAGTACCTACATAATACATTAAAAATGTATATGTATAGGAACGGAATCAGGAGTGCCTCACCATTTAATAAAGGCTTTATGGTATTACTATGTGAAATGTTGGTTCAATGTTTGAATAAAGGCTTCATGGTATTACTATGTAAAATATTGGTGTAGTATTACTATGTAAAATATTGGTGTAGTGTTTGAAGGTAGTATTATGTAAAATGTTGGTGTAGTGTTTGAAGGTATTATTATGTAGTGAAGACTGAACATTAAGACTTAACAAGGGAGAGTTTAAGTTCATTTTGAAAACCGTTTTAATGACTGTTTTAGTGCATTTTATCATCATTTATAGTCTACCCCCGACTCGTGGTGCTCTGTGACTCACGCTTTTACTTTTCAAGAAAAAGAAAGGAAGAAAGGAGTTATTTAAGTCATTCTCCCATGCTCCCATATGGCGGTGTTGATCAAAATAATCTTATCAGGAGAATTTGATTTCAATGAACTTGTTCTAATAGAGGGGTCTAATAGAGGAAATTGGTTGCTTAATCACTGTAAAAGCAAGAGGGTAGGTGTTGCGATTTTAGAGAGCTTGCTTAAAGGTGGTCAAGTTAAAGCCAACATCTTATCGTGACAAAAGCTCATGGTATAGTGTTTGAAGAACTTTGACATAATAAGAATGGATTTTTCTTTTATCATGTAGAAATTAGTGTGTAGTAATATAACATATAAATCTTTTTTGAAATCATTGATGTATCAAAAACTTATGGGAGAAATATTAAATTTTTATATTTTTCCAATGTCATAAGAAAAATATAGAAAAAATAAATAATATTTTTCTTTTAAAAAATAGATAATATTTGGAATTTGTAGAAATACATTTATATGTGTTTACAAGTTCATCAAGTATGAGTATTGGTAACATATTGAAATGGTTTTTCAAAATGAGAGATATTGTAAGGGAAAAATAAATGTTGAATTTTGTTATGGTTTATGCACTTCATATCATCTACTTGGTTACTTCGATTCTAAGTTTGAAGTAGATACATAGGTTGAGACATGACACATTGGTGGGGAAAGTCTTTTAAATGTGAATGTGTTATAATGAAATTGAAATATACCATATGGCTTAAGTTTTCCACCTTGTTCGATTTTTAAATTTAAAAGGATTGTGATTTCCATAACGCACTTGCTTTTGGTAACTTAGATTAGTAGTACATTTTGGAGGATCAAAATGCTAGCATGATTGGATACCATTAATTAATTCATCGTTCATGTTTATAATGATGACATTGTGAAGATAATGGTGAAATTTTCAAAAAAAAATGTTTAACTAAGAATTTACACACATTTTGCTAAAGTTTTCCATTTTTTGAAATTCGTACTTAGGTGATATCATGGACAAATAACCACTACAAACACAAGAGGATAAAATGAAACTTTATGTTAAATGTGTAGATCATTATGATAAAATGAACCTTTATGTTAAAGGTCTAGATCATTATGATCCCCCCTAATTTGATGTCAAGAGTTCATTTTAATGACAGGTTCGTCATTTGCTAATGATAATTCGTTGTTTGGTGACAATGGTTCCTTTCTAGTTAGCAATTAGTTCATCGATTTGGGATGTGAATTCAATTAAAGAATAAAATATTAATAATTGAGAAGAGGAATTTAAACAAAATGATGATACACATAAACAGAAATAGAAATAGAACCTAGTTCAATGAATAACAACTTAGTTGTCATAGTCAATTATGATACACATAATGACTACACCATTTCCCTATTAAAATAACATAATGAATATATACTTAGCGCCCAAGCAACCTGCGCAATAACATAATGAATATATACTTAAATTATGTTGTCCTTTAATGCCTACAACCAAAGTTTCTTCCCACGACCATATCTATGATGTTGAGACCCATACATATTGTTCAAAAAGTCATAAGGGTGCCCATATCGCCACTCGAAGCCCAAGGATACCCTTGGGAGGTCTTGTGTGGTGTTTAAAGGCATTGCTCTTGGCCATGAATTCCTAGAAGATTCCTTTAGTCCATCTAAGGTCTAAATTTTCTCATTCAACCATGCACATGGCGCCCCAAGACTTATAACTAATGCTCAAAAACTCCAAATAACACCTAAATTACCACTTGGAAGCTAAAAATACCCATGAAAGATCATGTGATGTTTCAAAGTGATTTTTTTAACATAGATGCATAAAACTTCCCTCAATTTTTTATTTTTTAAATTTTGATTACACTAAAATAAAATATGTGTTCACTTCTTATTTTTTTCCAATCTTAAGAAATATTAAAGTGTCATTATTTAAATATTATTAAAAATAAAAATTTTATCGACTTCTTATAAATTGTGGTTCAAATTTTAAGAAATGCAAAAATATCATTATTATACATATCGATAGGCATGGTATATAGTGTTGAGTTAGGCTGATAGGCATGGTATATAGTGTTGAGTTAGGCTGATAGGCATGGTATATAGTGTTGAGTTAGGCTTGACTTTTTATTAGTTCATGGTTGACCATAAAATATATACCTCTTTATCCAAAGTTTTAAAAAATAATGATTAATTTTAAATTTTAAATCTCATTTATCTGATATCTTATTGGCCAAAAACTTTGAAGTCTTATTGCTGCCTTCACTTCCCCCAATGTTATTGTAATAAATAACATTAAATTTAATGTTATCGTTTATCTATGTGATATTATTAAATTTTATACGGATGTTGATAGCTACACCTTGAATGGATGCACACGACGGGCGGTATTTCTATTTTTTTTGAAGACGGGTTGGTGGAATAAGCCATACACCTCGTTGAAATTCTGATATGGAATTTTTTTTTGAACTTACACGTAACGATTTATCTAGTAGTCAATCGAAAACATTATACAAGATTTTAACCCTACTTGGAAGGGACAAACTCCACTTTACACCAGTGGATTATCTGGGGGCGCTATTAGCACAAGATTCATCCAGTATCCAACGATATCTTGTCTTTGGTGGAGTAGGCTTCAGACCACTGGATCCAAGCTTTTGGCCAGGTGGCAATTCTTTGTAAAGATTTTTGGGTGGAAAGACCTAAACTTGAGTACAGGTAAACCTGCACCATAGGGAATATTAATTAAATGTTTATTATTATTATTATTAAAAATTACCAATTAATTTTGATTTGGGAGGAATATTTGAAATATGGAATAAGATGAAACTTTTACATTTGTTGATAGTACTTAATGATGTTTGTTGGTTATCTGTCTTAGTTATAATAAGTTTCATATTGTTTAAAAATAATAATAAGAAAAACAATAAAATGATATTATAAAATTGTTAATATAAAATTTAAATCACTTACATATTCAAGTTAGTTTATAGATTATAATATGTACAAATAGTACTTAATGATGGTTGTTGGTTGTTTGTCTTATTATTAATTAACCACTGAGTTATGATAAGTTTTCCATTATTTAAATAAAATAATAATAAAAAACAATAAAAAAATATTATAAAATTGTTCATATAAAATGTAAATCATTTACATATTCAAGTTAGTTTATAATAATAATAATAATCTATTTTTAAGGTCAAGGTCAAGCCAGACACCAACTTAGTGTATGAGACCTCCTCCTCCCAGTGATTTTACCGGTAAAGTCTATGGAAGTATATATACCCAACCCTACCCCCTCTGGTTTAAACTTGAATTGTAATATGTGCAAATAGTAATTAATAATAGTTGTTAGTTATCTGTCTTATTATACCTGCCGATAGGCATGGTATATAATGTTGTGTTAGGATTGACTTTCTATTAATTCATGGTTGACTATAAAATATACACCTCTTTATCCAAAGTTTTAAAAAATAATGATTAATTTTAAATTTTAAATCTCATTTATCTGATATTTTATTGGCCAAAAACTTTGAAGTCTTATTGCTTCCTTCACTTCCCCCAATGTTATTGTAATAAATATTTCTACGTCATTTCATGCCTACTCCTTCTCTCCTTATCTCCTTAAACAATACTTTCATTATTATATTCGGCAGATATATGCTACCTAATAGCCTTGTTATAACAAGTTATGATTTTGATATCTTATCTGTGTTTTTTTAGGTCCCTCGTAGAAAAAGTCATGCTGCTGAAAATTTCAATGTTTTCATTATTGAATTTTTTTTATTATATAAAAATTATCAGATATAAATGATTCGATTTCTTTTAATATTAATTAAATTAATATTTCCTATTTCATATTATGATTTTTATAATTACAAAAAACCATCTTGCATCTTTGTATGCAATTTTAGAATAACAACATTGTATTCGCTCTGAGTTAAGAGTTAATTATGACTAGATATACAATAGAAAAAGTGTTTAAAGACTTCTTGTGATTTATGTTTCTTTTAATGATCAAAAACTTGTAATTTACGTATTTATTATTTATTATTATTTAATATATTTATTTTTTATTGTAAAAAATCTCCAAATAATTTATTCTATATTATTAAAAAAGTTAATGTGGATGGTGTGGATAAGGTAAATCCTTTTGAACATATTTATTATTAAAAAGTTAATGTTGATGGCGTGGATATGAGATATCTTTTTTTTTAAATAGACTTTTCTTTAATGTGGATGGTGTGGATAAGGTAAATCCTTTTGAACATATTTATTATTAAAAAGTTAATGTTGATGGCGTGGATATGAGATATCTTTTTTTTTAAATAGACTTTTCTTTGTGTTAATTTATGTTTAATTATTATTTTTTAAATTCAAACCATATCTAACAGAACTATAAAATCATTTAATTTATGTTTAATTATTATTTTTTAAATTCAAATCATATATAACCGAACTATAAAATGATTTAAAAAATTTAATACATTTATTTGTTATTATCAAACATTTCTTGTGATATGTATTCTTTATTATGAAAAATATTAATATTCATAACGTATAGATATAAAAACATCTTTTTCCATAAAAATTTAGATTTTTTTTTTAATAATTTTATGTTTATGTATGTTTTCGTTTTTATTGATTCAAATCATATCACGGGCATGGCATATCATTATAATATTGATAAAAATTTGATTGATATTGACACTACTAAATTTAATAATATGATTATAAAGCTAGGGAAAACGTATCCCATTGAATGCCTTCTGAACATTTTGTCAATTTTATTTTCTTGAGGAGAGCCATGCCATCCACACAACAAACCTAGGACGTCGTTTTTTTTAAAACTAAAATAAAAAATTATTGTTTACTTCAGAAACTTTTTTTATTTAGGAAAAATATTAAAATGTGAGTGTTACATGTTAGGATTTTGATATTTTAATATATTAAACTAATGCTTTACTAGAACATATTTGATTTTTTTATTATATTTGAAAATAAAAATAAAATTTATTTTTCTTATTTGGATTAATCCCAAAAAATAATCCTTCAAATTTTTTAATAAAATTTATTTAAATTTATCTATCATTTTAAATCGTAAATCCATAGAATATATATATATATATATATATATATATATATATATATATATATATATATATATATATATATATATATATAGTTTTTAACAACGAGGTTTGATCAAAAATTAAATTTGTATGAAGAATGGTATTGGGAAAAATGAGAGGGGCCTTAGCGATAAATGAGAGGGGCCTTAGCGATAAGTGGTCTCAGTTTTTTTTTGGTCTCCTCAGGCCAGCTTTGCCCTGCAGTTTACCTTAGGCCCGCAGGGAGGTGACAATTTTTCTCTTGGTGGATTCTCTTTTCAGTTTATTTATGTTGTATTTTGTTAGGTGGGCATATACTAGACGCTATGGAGGAGCAGGTAGATTACGAATACGATTAGTTGGATGGCCAGCTCATCTGGAACTTGCTAGTTGGTAGTTCCAATGGCACGACCTCTCCTCTTATATCACCAATTGTCGGGAGCTCGAGGAGGGTTTCCTCTCTAGACCCACTATGTGATCCAGCCTCAAGGACCGAGTTGTCGGTTTTAGGGGACTTGCCTGCTGCCTCGGTTGTTGATGCTTTGCTAAGGGAAGGTTTTTATCCAAACCCTCTAGAAGGATTATCAGAGCTTTGGATTTCTGTGTCTGATTTGGTAGCCCACGAGTCCGTCTGAGGGTTTTTCATCTGAGTCAGGAGGTTTTCTTTCCAGCCAGTTTCCGGATTGGATTCTTTCTCCAAATTTGGTAAGCTCTCTATCTAACCTTTGTCCTTATTTCTCCTCTTCCCCCCTTCCAGATCCAGGTCTCCCTAATTCTTTATATTTGAATGACTTCGTCATCCCCCCCTCCTCTCCTTGTGCCTCTTTTTTGGAAACTATTGTTCGCTCCCCTCCCTCATCCTTCTCCTTTAGAACACCTCTTAGTTGTCTAGCGTAGAGGGCCTTAAAAGGTGATTCCTCGACTCCAAAGAGAAAGAAAGCTCCCCCAGGAGTAATTTTGGTCCCTCGTCCGCACTCTTTGGCTCTTGGGGATGACATCATGATTCCATAGGTCCCATATCTAGCTGAAAAAGAAGTTGTGGGGCGTGCAAACGAGAGGCATCTAAGCCTCAACCATGTAAAGGTGTGGGCCTCTTCTCACTGGAGGGATTGGGGTTTCCCTTTGCCTTTAGTGCATACCCTTGCAAAAGGGTGGTTTCTTTTCAAATTCCGGACAATAGCAGATGCGTGTCGAGTCTTGCATGACAACTGGTGTATAAACTCTAAGATTTTGTTATTGAAGAGATGGACCCCTTTTTTCGACACAAACCGTGAAAGGATTGATGAAATTCCAATTTGGGTAAGGCTATTAGGGCTGCTGTCGGAGCATTGGAGTTGGAAATGCTTCGAGAAGATTGGCAACACATTAGGAACTTTTATGAAGGTGGATATGTCTTTTTTATCCTCAGGAAAAATGTCTATGGCTCATATTCTTGTTTCGTTAAACATCATAAAGGGCCTTTCGGATCCGTTGGAGCTAACTCATAGAGACTTGTTGTTTAGACAACCTCTTGACTATGAGGGTATTCCTTTCAAATGCAACAGTTTCCACAAACATGGACATTGAGCCGTGAAATGCTCCCTTTCGATGAACCGCAAAGCCCGCATTTCGCAAAGTTTTAGACATAGAACATCCTCTCCTTATAGCTCTGGTAGAAGTGAAGTGACGTCTCCTATTCAGTCGCAAGGACCAATTTGGGCATGGAAAGAAATTACAACACGAAAAGTTGCGAATTTGGATAAGCAAGGGACAGGGAGTGCTTTAGTCGACCAGTCAAAGGCCGAGGGGAAGCACCAGGATTCATATTAGATTCCTACCACTCTTGACTACCAGATAAAGAAAGGAATTGACGCTCACTTGGGTATGTATCATCTTTCTCCCATCTTTGTAAATTTTGTTTATCTTCAGTCTCTATCCCTGAATATTTTGGGCATAAGTAAGTTAAAAAGTCTACCTTCCTCTTTCAATGCCAAGACTCTCCCTCCACCTTTTTCCCCTTTTTCCCCAGGCCCCACTCTCTGATCTTTCTTTCGCCCAAGCCAGGACCCTTTCCTATATCCCTCCCCCTTCACAAAGTCAAGACTCCTCTATGTTGACAGATGAAGAGACCATCTGCTATCAATTACGTTTTCGAACGGTCTCTTCTGTTGGGCGTCAGGACGCCTCTCTCCAAGGTTTGGGTTTAAACCCACCAACTGGATCCTTCTCCAAAGGGAGGGGAAGAAAATCGTTTCTCTCAAAAGCACAATCTCGTGCGGCTATGGATGTCACGGCGGGTAGACAAGTATCCATCTCTGTGGAACTTAGAGAATTGCCAACCCCTGAAGGGTTTTCCAAATGACACTGCTCTCTTTTAACTGTAGGGGGTTGGCAAGCCCCTCCAAGCGTATCGCCTTCCAAATTCTATTGGATTTAGCGCAGCCTGATATTGTGATGTTACAAGAAACCCTTGGGGCAGAGGCCTTGATTGTTACGCTGCTCGAAAGGCTCTTAAAGGGTTGGTCTTTCTTTGGTTCGGATGCCTCTAGTCATGCAAGAGGTCTAGCAATGGGATGGAACCAAAAATCCATAAAGATTGAATCTTCTTAGGGATTCCCCTCTGGCCAAGGTATGTCTGTTTATGTTGTAGAATTGGGGGAATCTCTTACGATTTTAAACATTTATGGCCTTAATCAAGATCGAACTCAATTTTGGAATTCCCTTCTAGAAAAATCCTTCTGAAAAGACCGTTTTCTCATCTTGGGAGGGGATCTAAACTTCTCCATTGGGGAGGACGAATCTTGGGGGAAGAGAGCCCAGGCAGATTCTCTCTCATATCTCATAGTACATAATATGGGGGAGGCAAGTTTGATTGATATTTCCCCTACAAAGCTTGGCCCCACTTGGAGAAATGAGCGCTTGGAGAAGATCATATAACAAAGAGACTGGATCTCTTTTTTATTTCAAATTGGTTGGTTGTAGAGCCTATTCTCTTTAGATGATGGGTAGGTTCAGGAGGAGAATCAAATCACTATCCAATTTTTATGGAGATAGCAGGAGCCACTAGAAACCCAGCTAGCCTTTTCAAATTTAACTCTAGTTGGTTAAAAGAGGAAAGTTTCATAAAGTTGGTAAAGGAAATTTGGGCTCCTTTAGGGCCAATGGAGCATGATGCTATCCAATTTTTAAGGAAATTAAAAGCCCTAAAAAATGCCATAAAAGGGTGGGAAAAAAGGAAAAAGAAGCATTTGGAACAAGACATTATAAGCACAGAAGAAACACTTCAATCCCTCTATGACTCTGAAAAAGGAGGTTTTGCCACCCCAACAAAAAAAGAGGCCCTCTTATCCCTGGAAAATAATAGAAGAGAGCTTCTCCAATCTAGGGAAGAAGAATGGAGACAAAAGAGTAGGGCACTTTTGCTTCATGACGGGCATGAAAATACAAATTTTTCCAAGCTTATGAAAAAGGCGGGAAATTGGAAAACACCATATGGGGGCTAAAGGATCAATCAGGAAGGTAATTATCTTCCTTTGAATATTTTTCAAGGCTTGGGTCTCAACACTTCAAATCATGATATACAACAAAAAGAAGGGTGTCCATAGATGCCAACCTTTAGATGGCATTATACTTCCCCTGTTTTGTAGAAGAGGAGGAAAATCTAGACCTAATGGTTGAAGTAACAGAAGCAGAATTAAAAGAAGTCCTCCATAGTTTCCAAAAAGACAAAAGTTTGGGTCCTCATGGATGGTCCATGTATTTCTATGTAGTTCTTTTCGATCTCATTGGACATGATATTCTCAAAGTTATATAAGAATCCATAGTTAATGGATTCATCCACCCTCCTTTCAATGCCACTTTCATTTCTCTAATTCCAAAGAAGGATGCTTCAGAAAGTTTGGATGAGTACGAACCCATTTCTTTGTGCAAATGCATTTATAAAATAATTTCAAAAATCATTAGTAGAGGAATAAAAGGTATCCTGTCTAAATATATATCCCAAGAACAATTTGGTTTTTTGGAAGGAAGACAGATCCATGAAGCAATTGGTGTTGCTCAGGAAGCTATGTACAGTATAAAGGCATAGAGGCTAAAAGGAGAAGTGCTAAAAAATGGTCTATCAAAGGATTTTGATCAAGTGAGTTGGATTTTCTTGAAACTATGCAACACCTGCCTCTGTCACATGCTAAAGTGCATATGGTCCTAACCAATGCATTCAAAACTTTCCTGGATGCTGCATGAACTTATTTTTGTAGAGTAATCCTAAGTCTTTCACTTGAATTGTTTTTTGTTTAATGTGTCTATCATGCCATGCCTTATGTCTCACCTTCTGAACTTCCTGATGGAACCCTACCATAAAGAGATATTCCTCAAGTTATAACAACTGTGATAATATCTCCTCTACTGCGCCAGAATCTGAGAGATCAATAATCACCGCAACACGTAGTCTAGGAACAATAAACTCCATCAGAATTACTGCTTCTTTCCCATAGACCAACCTAAAAGGTGTTTGCCATGTCAAATTTTTTCTTGTATTCATGTATGCCCATAATACTGCAGAAACCCTTAAGTCCTAATAATTTATTCCTACATTGCAGATCTTTGTCAAATCATTCTCTATAATTTAATTAAAATATTATACTGTCCCATTGGTCTAAGGATGATACAACGTACTCTTCTGATGATGAATTTGAAATTCCTCAGTCAGTGATGCAATTGTCTTATTCAGGAAGTGTGTTCCTTGATCACTAAGTAGAATGTGTGGGCATCCAAATAATGTGACTACATTTTCAAATAGAAACCATGCAGCAGTATATGCATTGTAGTCTATGAATGGTGTTGCTTTTGGACATCTCGTCAAATATTCTATCGCAGTGATTATGTACCTAGCTCCTGATATTCTTGTTGATGGGTTGATCCATCCAACAAAGTCTATTTCCCATTTATCAAACGCTTGCAATGTAACATGTGGGTGTAAAGGCATCTCATCCCTCCTGGATGGATTTTCCACCCTTTGACAAACATCGCATGCCTGATAGTATTCTTTAGCATCCTTGTGAAGTGTGGGCCACCATATCCCTATGCACAAAATATTATGCACAGTTTCCTTACCTACGCAGTGTCCTCCTGCAATCCCTCTATGCGCTTCTATGAGTATCATAGGCCTTTCATGCTATAATACACATCATCTCAATATTCCATATGCACCTAACTTGTATAAGTTCCCTGCAATAAACAGATAGTATGATTCTTTAACCACTAATTGTTTCTTCTAACGGGGCCATCTTTGTACTTAGAAACTGTACAATGTCTATGGAGTAGTCGTCCACCATTTTAAATGCAAATAATTGTGAATCTGGAAGGATATCATCTAGATTCCCTACATCTTTTCCTGATAGTATGCGCGATAGTTTATATGGTCCTGCATTCAACTTCCTTGGTTTCACAACAACCTCAAAATCATATTCCTGAAACAACAGTAATCACCTTCATATTCTCCCCCCCAAGTATTTTAGTGCATAATGGTTTGTATGCATCTTAAAATGAGAACTCAATCAACATTGTCTAAATTTACGCAACACATATACCATTTCCGATCCTTCGCGTTCTGTGGTAGTATAATTCTTCTTTTCCATCGATAGTTTCCTGCTTGCAAAAGCAATTGGGTGATCTATGTCTCCTTCTCCTGGTTGAGATAACATTGCGCCCAAATATAAGGATGGCACATATACATGAACATAGAATTCCTTTTTCCAATCTGGAAAGATGAAAATCGACATGGTCACTAATTTCTTCTTTAGTGTGTCCAAACCCTTTTGTCATTCCTCATTCCATTGGAACCTAGCTTCCTTGTTCAACAAATTCTCCATCGGTGTTGTAATCTGTGTATAACCTTTGATGAACTTCCTGTAATATCTTTTATGACCTACAGTTTCCATCAGCTGTCTAACTGATGTAGGTGGTTGTAAATCCATAATGACTACGATCTTAGCAGGATCCACCAATAAGTCCTGCTTGCAGATCACATGGACCAACAAAATTCCAAAAGGCACATAGAAAATACATTTCTTTAAGTTCAACAAAATATAACATTGTCTACACCTATCCAACATTAACCTAAGTACTTCTATGTGATATTTCAATAAACTAAACATGGTCCAATCATCTAAGTACAATTCAAGGAACTTATGAATAAATTCCTTAAAAGATGCAACAACAACTCTTGAAAAATATGCAGGTGCATTCTTCAGTCCAAAATGCATCACTGTGTATTGATAACTTCCCCACTCTGTTGCAAAAGTAGTCTTATACCTATATTCCTACGCAATCTTTATCTGATGGTACCCTGAGAAGCCATCTGTGAAAAAACAAGTCTCCTTCCCTCCTACATTTTCGTACCTCATCTGTGAATGGTGTTGGAAATGGATCATGTAGACATGCATCATTTAGCTTCCTTAGATCTACCCAAATCATGATTCCTCTTGTTTTCTTATATTGTACCACCATTGGACTTATCCATTTGGATTCCACCACTAGTTCAATGATCCTTGCTGCTAACATCATGTCTATCTCTTCCTTTACCTTCTCTTTATACTTCGGATTTAACCTGTAGGGTCTCTATCACACTGTCTTAGAATTTGGTTTCAAAGGGATCTTCATCTCTCCTAAATCACTTGTTATCCCCTTCATTTATTAGTATGTAGTTGGGAATAGGTCCTGATACTCGTGAAATAGATATGCAATCTTCTCCACGGTTTCATCATTCCAATAACCTCATATCTACGCAAACTTTGGATTCTCTATCATCCCAATGTTTACCTTCCACATATTTATTGGCTATGTGCATGCAACAGACTCAAACTCTGGCCCTTCTACTGCTTGTTCCCCCTCAGTCTTAGGTACTTACACATTCCTTGGATCTTCCTCATCATGTTCTTATTTAGAAACATTGTAACACTCCAGTAATTCATGGACAGTCATAAAATCTTTATGTGCACTACACATAGGTACCACCTCCATCGACCCTTATTCTAAGAAGATCTCGATCTGAATGACCTGTAAAGCTACATATACTAATGAAGATTCATGTTCAAAAGTAAAAGTTTCCTTGAACCTTTGAGTTAGCTCATGCCAGTTTGTTTTTTCTCTATGCATTTCCAGTTCCAAGTACCAATTCTTAGGAATTGTATCCAATGTATGTATAAACATGTGCGTCCATTCCTCCTTCGATGTCGAACTCCATCTGTTTCTACTCTGTGCAATATGATATGATGAGTCTCTTATCCCTATATACTTCTATGCAATATTCTCCAACTTAGTACCAAATCGCACTTGCATTAGTCTTCTACACTGCGACCAGTCTTCCATTCTCTCTTTGTGTGCAACCCACCATCTAGCTAGAGTAGATTTTAGGGAAACATCCAATGCCAACAATATTTTCTATTCAGGTACCTACAACTCAAATGAATTTACAAACAAACTGATATCAATCAATGTGTTGTACCTGGGTGGATCACATAACTCTGTTTCAATCCCGCAATGATCGATTTATGTGTGCACATCGTCTAGTTGATACTTCATGGATCCTTTGTTGCCAATGTTCCAGACCTTCCTCTGAATATGATGTACACGAGCTAATGCGTCTCCAACTTAGCACACCATTTGTAGTTGGGTTAACATAGTCATCCATCCACGCAGTCATGTTATACAAATTTTCAATTTTGTTCCCTCTTGTTGGCTCTATGTACCTCTTCCCTTCCGTTGGATCCAATGGTGCGGTAACCTTTAAATCTCCTACCTCAAGTATAATCTCCATCCTTTTTAGATTAGTGATTTCTTGATTATCAAAGGCCCATTCAATTCCCTTCAATGATGGATATGGTTTACTATCATCCACGATATCAATGACTTCAAAATATGTAATGCTGCACACTCCATCTATAATCACAGGTACTCATGTTAATCAGCCAATGGGTACTATCTTGTGTTGGTTCACCAACCTTAATTGAACATGAGACCAAATCAAACTGGGTTTTCCCATCATTTCCTAGGTCTACTTTGGTAATACATTGACATCATAACCCAAGTCTAAAATAAATTTATCCACATCATATTCCCTAATATGCACACTTATTATGAATTCTTCATTGGTCCTCTTTCTGTGCAGTACTTGATTTACTACCCTCTCTGTGATAGGAATTTCCCTTTCTTGCATGCAATGATCAATAATTTCACATAATGCATTCAACTCAGTTTCATATTTCATCAACTCTACACAACTTCTCAGGAACTCTCTTAAAGTACTTACCTTCCTCGATGACTTCTCTGGAATAGTACGATCATAGATAAGAGGCACATATGTTGTTGATGCAACCCAATCTGGTATGAGTATCTCTTTTATTTCCCTCTAAAACGTCTCCTTTTCTTGTTGAGGGTCGAATGTTGGCATAGGTCCTACCTATTTACATACCCATTTCTCAACCTGATTCCCTCCATTCATCACATCAAAACCTCTTCTAGTTCCTCTGCATGTAATAGCTGTTATTATAGGTCCTTCATTGCGTTTATCGATTGATATCTTATGTACATTATGATTTGTATTCTGGTCTTGATTCCCTCTTGCTTTCCATTTTATGAGTAGTTGAGGATAGTCCTTTTTCACATGATTGTGTGCTCTAGAATATGTGCAGGTTGTACATGGATTTGAGAAATCACAATCTAAGTGTCTTGGTTGATTACAATCATAACATATTATCGACCCTCTACCTCCTTTGAAAAATTTTTCTCTTCCTAGAACTTTGCCAAAATTTCCTCTATTTCAAGGATTAAAACCTATCTGATTATTGTATCGTGGACCACCTCCTTATGTCACATCATTCTCCTCTTGAATCCTATACACATCTAAAGTTCCCTCTCTCATCAAATCGAATGTGCGACAATCCTTCTCTGGGTTCCCGAATGACTTGCAAAAGTTGCAAACTATGTTCTTTGGCTTACTATGATATTTCTGCAATAATGGACACTCAGTCGAATGTTGTCCCCATTTCTTACATATTTCAGAATATCCCCCTCCTGGTAATGGACTTGGTGCTCTAGTTTCCAAATACTACGCAAATGTTGGTCATTCATCCTTATGGTGGCCTTCAGTCCTACACTTAGTACACTAGACGTGTTCCTGCTTCTCCTTCCCTTTTGTAAGCTCTGTCAATCGAATTGTCAAGGAAGCTAGCTGCGTCTGTACATGCACCATACCTCCACTGTCTCCTACAGAGATGCTTCCAACTTCATTGCAATTTCCAAAGCTTCAGGATGCGACACAACCTTTTGTTGAATCAATGAACTGTGAATCTGTGGCAGTAATCCTGTAATAAACCAATCTTGATGATGTTGATCACAGATATGGAATGTCAATCTAGCCATCAAATCCTTAAACCTTTGATCATAGTCCCAAACTAACTCATTCTACACCTGTTTGATTTCCTTCAATTATGTGATGTACTGTGACTCAAATTTTGTCTTCTTGAACTCTTTCAACAATGCTTGTCTAATCTCTCCTAATATCCTTGCTTATCCTATAGGTGTGGTACTCTGCAGTTTCATGTACCGGACTAGTGATCAGCCTCTAAATGTTGTTTCCAACTGTACAATATTTACGACCTAATCTTGGACATTTGTTGGCCCTTGACCAAGTTTTGAGGAAACATTGGTCGTGTTTGACCACTTTTGGGACTTCAACAGGATGAATGAAGATGGAGCGCCCAGGAGAAGCAGAGATCACGGGATCTCACTTGTTTTGTGGACCCAGCAAGGGGTTTTATAGGGTTTATGTAATGGGTTAAGCGATGCCGACCCATTGGTTTACCCATGATTAGGCCATTTTTTAATTGTATAAATAAGTAGCTAAGCAATGTAACAGTTACTAGTTATTGATTGGCCTAGTGCACTACTCAAAGTTGAAAAAAAATTAGTGCAATATTATTAAAATAAAATGAAAAAAAAAATACTATTGAAAAAAGTAAGTGTTCAATGGAAATGGTCTTTAACAATTTTTTAATTTAAAATAAAATGCTCACAATACAAAAGGTATACAACTCAATTTTGATTGGTGTAATGCTCATAAAATAATTTTGATTGGTGTAATGGTTGAAAAACACAGATAAAATATGGTTGAACCATATTTTATCTGTGTTTTTTAAGAATGATCTGAAGTTTTTTATACATACCCTTTTTATAAATATCCTATTTGGAAGTATGGTTGAAAATAGTCAAAACAAGTCATCAAATTCTGGAATGTACTTTCAATGAAAAATAAAAAATCCTGGAATGTACATGTGTCACTTTTTTAAAAACATCGTTATGGTATTCCATCTTCAATTTTCGTTCATGATCGACTTTGGACATTTTCCATTTTCTAACTTTTTATTTTTATTTTTATTGAACTTTTATTAACTTTATGTGTGCTGCACATACCAAATGACTATATTGACAACTTGTGACATCTTACTGGTAGTCTTGAAAATGAAAATGAGTATCTGTTTGATGGGCTTCTTGAAAAAAACATCATTTCAATACAATGGATCATCTTTCATATATAAAACCGTTATCATCAAAATCTTCTAATAGCTTCATCTTTTGTTATGTGCATCGCATCAAATAATATTTCATGTTTTTAGTGTTGTCTACAGGTGCAACCATGGAAAA
This sequence comes from Picea sitchensis, assembly GCA_010110895.2. Taxonomy (NCBI): domain Eukaryota; kingdom Viridiplantae; phylum Streptophyta; class Pinopsida; order Pinales; family Pinaceae; genus Picea; species Picea sitchensis. The sequence continues at coordinate 174,388 of SNQJ01S0010415.1, forward strand.
AACATATCCTACAAATAATTGGATATATTGGACAACAAATAGTTCGTGTTAGATTATCACACGAGTACATCTACAACTTATTTGAAAAAATTTAAACATAAAAATTACCTTCTCTAACAAGATCAGAAACTCTATCGTGATCAACTAACACTATAGTTTTATTTTCTTCTATCTCCTCTGAGATTGCAAGTGACATTTTCCCTTTTACATTAAGTTCGGTATGTCTCCAAGCTTTGACATATCCTGCATTTTCGTTTTCACAAATATCTATGGATTATGTGTCCTCTATGCAAACTGAACAAAAACAAGACTCATTTCTTCTTTCAAATGCAAACATGTTTTGAAAACGTTTTGTTTTAACTAAATGTATTTTTGGTGTCCCAGGTATTGTACGGGCGTCATATGAGATTGATCTATTTACATCTTGGATTCCAACATACCAAAAAAATCTGCACAATACAAGAACTTGTTAACTTGAAATATCTCAAGAAAATGATTGAAGTTTGAATATAAATTTGAACACGTTCAAAAAAATTTATCTTGTGTACATGTGTAACATTTATATATAGACACACCTGCGCACATCCCTTGACGGATTATATTCATGGCTTAGCACCATTTTTCACCATTCAACAACTTGTTCAACGGATTCAAATTGATCGGCATGAGGGTTCAGCTGATACCTTTGAAGTGATCGTTTTATACATGCCCTTGCACCATCGTGCTCTCCTTTTCCATGACCAGTCTCAAAAAAATTTCAACAATGTGTAATGTTTAATTTTTTATGAAGACGACATAACCAATAGAATGATCATGAAGATTTGAACTGACCCACACACCCATCTGACCATATCCAATGTCGATCGAATCTGATTTCATGTTCTTTCAATGAATCATAAAATTTATTAAAACAATGTTGTACATAATGTGTGTCATGTGCTCGATCATCACTTATATAAAAGTGATATTCTTTAATAACATGTCGATTGTCGTTGGTGCTTTCTATGTTATCAAGACTCCGTTGAGCATGTCTATATAGAACGTGGAAAAATATTGTGACTTCATCAAAATGATAATATTCTCTCTGTATTTCTTTTTGTGCGACGAACGTGTAATTCTCTGCAAAATCAACTACAGACAAAATTGTCCACGGTGGAAACACTTCACAAGATTGTTTGAATTGTATATCTTGTCAACGAGCTCTATGTGAATGCTTGGTGTATTTATAGATTTATTCCTCAAACTTCTTCAAAAAATCTATCACACAGATTTTATCGACCTTCAAATCAATCTTTTTGGAAATAACATTTGAAGAATGTGGAGCCATGTTGTTGATATATTCATATCTTATCCAATTGACTCTTATATTAGAAAATGATTGATCATTCATATCAATATGATATTTTGAATGAAACAAACTTAGATTTCCACAACGATTTCTTTCCACCAACACATTTTTTTTTGTAAAATAAATCATCATCTTCTCTTTCACATAGAATTTTAGATATAAAAACACAGAATGTGGAAGGAGGAGGTGAACCTGGGCATAAAATTTTACCGAAATCCAAAAACGTGTTGTAATACAACTTAAATTCCACATGATAACGACAACAACAAGTGTCACGAACAATGATGGGTCTAAAAAACCATGCTTTTTGTTGCACAAATGTATTGATAGAAATTTTAACTTCTTTGTGTTCTTCTTTGAACTTATTGAACAACTCTATTTGTTTCATTGACAATATATGTTTTGTATGTTCTTCATATTGTTTTCGTGCTATTCTTCATTGCAACACATCCCTTGTATGTGGTGAAACAAGATATTCTTCCAACCAACAATTATGGGCCAATTCTTTAACATTTTCTACAATTCTATCTTTGTAGGGTTGTCTATAAATCATTGTCCAACAAGCCAATTCATCATTTACATCTATTTGCAATTGAAATTTTCTATGTTTGTGCAATGTTTTTCTTGACGTTCCCATCGTTTTTTCTATGTGTCGTGTCAAACAATCTTTTATATTGCTAGATGAAACAACTGTTGTTTATATCACTCTATGTGCAACATGGATATCTTCTTTTCGAGATTTTACAAAAGATTTTAATACACTAGTTATATTGTTAAAGACATTTTGTTTCACCTGTGTATCATTTGTTGACTTTTGA
>SNQJ01S0010416.1:0-15750 GCA_010110895.2 Picea sitchensis
ACATACATTGTATATACAATGTAGAACCTGAAAGAAAAATGAAGAAAGGATGATGCAAATTACTTAAAACTTGTGTCAAGCTATTTGTGTACTTTGAAAGAAAAATAGGGTTTATGGTTTACATGATGAATTGATGATGGAAATAAGTGGGTGTGTGAGTTAAATTTTAGTCCAGAAACCCTCCCATATCATTAAGGTGTGAAAATAGTTTATCCATGTCAAATTTTAGTGCATACATAAATAGTTTGAAAAAAATTCAACATTGGCCCCATTCATAGGTCACAGTTGCCCATGTCTAGTCCTAGTAAAATTTCTATTCATTGTTCCTTTTAAAATTTATTTGATAATACACACGTTCCCGCATCTAGTACTGCAAGGACATATTTTTATGGTGTTGATTAAACAATGAACAAAAGGAGGGATTTTGAATCACAACTATGACACACATACATTGTATATACAATGTAGAACCTGAAAGAAAAATGAAGAACCCTCATGGATACACATGGTTGAGTGTTTGGATACTTGAGAAGTACAATGTAGTACAAGGTGCAAGGTGACACTTCCACATTATGCCCTAGTGAAAGCCTATTTTATGAGTTTGAAAGGCTTCATTGAAAATTTATACAAGGAAGGGTTGATCAACCCTTACATAGTAGGAAAAATAACAAAAAAGATTATTTGGAAATATGAATCGATAAATTGTGATAAACCCTTCCTTGTTCCTGACCTAGTGATATACCATTCTATGAGACAAAGAGTTGCTTGAAATGGAACAATTATCATTATGCTCCCAATGCAAATATCTTCTTTGAGTTTGAAAAGGCTTCATTGAGAAGTTATACATGGAAGTGTCAGACAACTCTTCTAGATTAGGAGATATAAATTGATTAATTAGAAATCTAAATGCATAAGTGGTGGTGATTCCTTCCTTATTCTTCACCTAAGAGGTACTATTCTAGGATACTAGAGTTGGTGAAATGGAACAATTCTCTATAAAATGGTTGTCTACCCTTCCACATTATTCTCCCAACAAATACCTCTTCTATTAATTTTAAAATGGACTGGCCCCAAGAAAATTTACTCTCTTGAATGGTTGATCTATTTTTCCAAACTAGCTCAAATAACAATAAGGATTAATTTAAAATATGAATGCAAAGGAGTTCCTAACCCTTTTTAATTCCTCCACTAAAGAAATACCAATCCAGGAATGGACAGTTAACTAGAAGGGACAATTATCTATAGAAGGGTGATCGGCCTTTCGGATGAAAATTCCCCTAGTGCAAACCTCTTCCTTGACTTTCAAAAAGGATTCACTAGAAAAATTGTATGATGAAGGATCAAGCCCGACCCTTTGACCCTTCTAAATAGGTTAAACAATAACCAAGGATGAATTAAAAATATATTGAATGCAAAGGAGGATTTGACCCTTACTTATTCTTCCCTAAAGATATACCATTTTACAAATGGAGGTGGAATAGAATGGAACAATTATCTATAGAATGTCCATCCAACTTTCAAATAATGGCCCGTGAAGCCTCTTACGGGGTTTCACTGGATTAAGGAAATACTATCTTGTGAGTTCATATTGGGGTTAAATTATAAAAAATGAAAGAAGTATATTTCCTAGTATATAGAGGTCGGAGGATATTTTAATATATTTAAAACATATGGATATTATAGAAGGATTAGAATTTGGTATCAATAGGTTTTAATGTGACGATTAAAAATGTCACATAAATAATGTATACCTACGACATCTATGGGACATAGGTGGTTTTCTAATATACCCCCAATCTCCATGAACCTTGAATTAAATGGTATCCCCTAAACCAATCACTCCCTCACACATTACGACCAAAAAAATCATGTTAACCCTAGGCACTATTGCCATGGCTCTTAATCCACCAATATTACTTTAGACACACTACAGCTAATACCTAGAAGTGGGTTAATTCCTTGACCTAGAAGTGGGTTAAAATTAATATTTGACCCGAAAGTCATGGTGGGGCTAATGGGGGCTCTTGGGAATAAAAGAAAGAGATTGACATGGGCACCAAATGGAAAAAAATGAGGTGTATATACCAACCCATGACATGCAAGTAAGGACTTCAACTAACCTAATGAGAATCCATTCACTAGGAACAAATCCCGGAGAGATACTCCCACTAGATTAGGGTTTATGTTTTACATGATGAATTGATGATGGAAGAAAGTGGGTGTCTTGGTCAAATTTGAGATCCAGAAACCCTCTCATGTCATTAAGGCCCCATTCATAGGAGTCACTATTGCTAGTGTCTAGTCCTAGTACACTTTCCTTGTAAAATTTGTATAAGATATTTGTAGAATGATAATTTTGAAGGTGCTAGGCTATTCCTACGACCCGGATCACCTCTCCTTGACTGATGTGTATTGATCCCTTTTAGTTTTAGATTGTTAGTTTTTTCAATTACTGCACGTACCTTTAGCAAGTGCCATGAAAAATCCTTTATACCTTTTGCCAAAATGCCAAGAATACCTAACCTTGTTTGTCTTTGTGTGTAGGTACTAGCTTGGGGAGTAGGAAATTGGAACTAGAAATTGGCTTTTGAACTAAGTTCTTTAAGTCAAGTAAACTTTTATGAAGAGCATCGTTTTCATGAGCTTCTCTTAGTTTCGAGAATAGTTCATTCTCTCTACTAAACAGGGGCAACCAATTGAAGGTGGAAGCTCTAATTATGCCCCTCCCCTCACATCACTCTCAATTTCCCCATACACAATATGAAATAATAAGGAACATGAAACCATATATTATACAAAATACAAACATATAAATATCATCATATAACACACATACACATATATATCATTCATATTCTTCTTAATCAAACTCAACATCGTCAATATCATCTTCATCATGAACATTTTCATTTTCCCCAATACCCAATCTATCTATGTTCAACAACTATAATTAAAAGTAATACTAAGATTACGATTGAAAAAACATAAGAGATCTATTGTACAAATGACTCACCACATGTAGGAATATCATTGATCTTCTTCTTCATCCAACTCATCATATTTTTTATCATCATCTAGTATTTCAGAATCATCGTCAGATGGATTGTATATCAACATCATCATCATCAATATTGTCATATTTTTCCATAATATCATAATCAGATAAAGCGTCATCGAGAACATTATCATCACCCATCATATAATTAGATCAACTTCCCTACGACTTAGATCATCACGACCCGATACACGATCTACCTCCTCATGTTCCTTTGTATCACCTTCTGGTTCTTGAATATCATCTTCTTCTAGTACAGTATAGCATCAGACCTTCCTCTTGGATCATATCTAACAACAAGCGACCAACCTGGTTTATGTCGGGAACCTCGCGATAGAATACCTGCTCACATTGGCTTGAAGAACATAACTTTCTAGACCGGGTTCAAAATATTCCCCTTGTATTAACCATGGTAAAATCATTATCATGCTGAATAACAGTCTTTCAGGATCCGCGTTCATTTATCCGTAAAGCGATACCATTGACTCATGAATTATCTTGGGATTTAGAATTCCACGCGATTATCAAATGTCCACCAATATCTATTTTGTTAGTCTTGGATGTGTATCACTTCTAGAAGAAACATTAGTGACTTGAAACCTGCAGTTATCCCTAAATCGACAATTTTCTTCGTGTCATCCACCCATTTGACGCGGAATTTTCGACCATTATACCACATAGCACTGTAGTTACTTCATGCAATTGAGAAAATTACAAAATAAATTAATAATTCATAAGCGTATTTAAACATAATAAATATTAAAGAATAATAAATTAACATTTTGTATAATAACGAGAAAGTGCGAGGTAAAATTTTATATGCTTACTGTTTATCTTTTTAAACCATATGCTAAATCAAACTCCCTCTGCGTAAGATTGTGATCTTCATTAAGATGAGCTCTTTTAATTAATGTAGCCACCCCTTATGATAACCTACCATGATGTTGTTCACATTGTTCTGTCCATAGCTTCATCCAATCCAAGATTGTTAGCAATGTATAAATGTAGTGCATCCACTCTCGATAGCTGCAATGAAAAAATATAAATTAGTAAGAATAATGAATAATAATAATTGATGGAGGTATAATATAAATTGAAGAAATACAATATAAAATAAAATCAAATAATATCGCACCTTTCACTTTCCTCATTTTACCATTCCGACCAAGACCTCCACTTCAAAATATTTTGACATTATTGACACCCAAATGCAATGCATATTAATTTTCCTCTAAATCAGGAAGATAATCTCTATTATACACTAATGTTTGATATACCTTATACCCCTCCACCATAGAACCCTCGGGACTACTATTTGTCCTAACTAAAGCCTTCAATGACTTCAAAGTGTCTCTCCACCATCCACACAAGATCAATGTGGATGGCGGAGAGACACTTGAAATCATTGAAAACGTTGGTTAGACAAAGAGCACAACATGAGGGTTCTATGATGGAGGGATATACTTTTTCATTCACACATTAGACGATGAATTTCTCTCTTCCAATATTTTAAATATTCCTTGTGGATTTCTTTAGATGACAACCACCTAAAAAATGTTACGAGAACAAAATATATTTCAACAAAGACAATATTGTATGCATGGATATTACAAATTAAAATACATGTCATCAAAACTTCTACAACATTTTTATTACATATAAATAATAATGTAATTCATGCAGTAAGTTATTTACCTCATGTATTTTCCAAGGTCATATATAGAATTGTTTTTCACGTTGTTGTGTCAAAGATGTGGACAAAGATAGAGTAGCATATACTGTAACAAAAAATGGCACATTAATAAATTTCGATTTCTATATTAATATATTTACAAAATTTAAAAATATTACATCGATTCTTACCAATACATAACAAATATAAGAAAGAAATTACCTTGATGAAGGTGTGCCAGTCATGAGTTTTACCCCACCCAAATTCCTTGGATTCTTTGTTAATATATTCTTGATGTTTTAGGAAACAAATCCTGTTGGAAATCTAATTTTTGAATGAGCTCTTTTACAACATTTCTTTCATCTTCTTTAAATAACCTTGGGAGGCTATTTCGATCGACTCAATTAGTCCTATTTAAATCGATAATATTTAGCATTGCATGATTGGCTTCTTGAATGTCACTACAAAATTTTTAGAATTTTTTTCTTTGTGGCCGCTCCTTCCATCTAAGATTCTCCTTCATTTGGTTACGTTCTTCCGATATGCATTGTGTCGAACAAATGGAGTTATTTTGGTTTCTCCTTAGTAGGAAACCTCTTTTGATTGTTTGGAAACTTTCATTCCTTGTGGAAGTATATCAATGCCTTGATGACCAACTCTATGTTACATAAATGAAATTAACACAATAATTGTTAGATTATACATAGTAGACATGATAATTCAACACAATTAAAAATGTAATATATTGCATACAAAGATGAAGATTGACTTATTGTGATTTGATCTATTTATATTCCAACTTCCATGGGTGTGGTGTCATTCTTCATGGATTTATCCCACTCTCCTCTTTACCAGTGAAAATATGTTTCTCGGTATTTTGATACCTATGGTTCTTAAGGAGAAAGTGCCTATATTCATCAAACACCTCCTTTCCTAAACTTCTTGAACTACAATATCTCATCCTAGGACCTGTTGGACATGCAAATTTATGTTTACCAAACCCTAGAAAATACACATCTAATGCGTGAAGTGGATTTTTAAATAATTATTTAAAACAAACAAGTAAATATCATCAACATATAACTTATTTAAGTGCAATGGTGTGTTACATACCACAAAAATGTTTTAGTCCCAGTGCATTGTGAATTGCCCATGTAAGAATCCCATGGGTGGAAATCCTCTTTGACCTATTAGTCTAGATATGTAGAGTACATAGTGATGATGTCCCATAGCACAACAACTCATGGAGCAAAGGGCTCAATATATACATTCATATCTTTCACTTGGTGCCTACTAATGGTTTGAAAATACATAATTACTACACCTTGTATGCATATATGTGAAATTGTGCAATGAACAAGACAAATGAGATGTTAAACATCAAAAAATAATGGCGTTATAAAGTATACAGACAATCATTGCCAACATTGTGCTCTCGTTATTGACATCAGGGAGGAAGGTTATTGTTTATAACAAAGGCTTCTAGCAGGTAGATAGACTGAGCTCGCAAATGGATTTACTACCATGGAGTTGTAATGAAAGTCTAACATTACGGGTTCTTCTTTAAAAATTGGCCACTTTCTTGATATTTTTAAATAAAGAAGAACGTCTACTTGAGGTATTCAAAGAAAATCTATCTACTTCTATTCCATGCATGGTAGTAAAATTGTGTTATGTTCACGACATCTAAATAGTCCCTTAGCAGTGGAATTATGGGAATATGAAAAGGAACCTTAGAGGCACCTTACGATGCTTGATTAGTTCAATATCTATTAATTTGACATTGCAGTAAGGCAATTCGATTTGGATGCATATTTTCCATAATATATTATGTGATCATTGGGGCATGCATCAATAGCCTAATATTCCATTCAATTTCTTTTAGAGTGGCAGATAATTCTGGGGTATGTGCAAGGTAACTTATTTGGTGATGGTAATAAATATTCACTTATCAACCTACAACAACAATATACAAAAATAAATAAATCAATAATGAAAATTATATTGATATTATAAATATTACCCAAACTTAATTTAGACATCAATTGACGAAAATAAAATAAAATAAAGTTGAAAATTGCATAAAACAATAAAATTATGTTGCTTACCTTAGAGGATCCATTGTCATACATGTGTTTGACAAAACCATTTGATACCTTCAAGTTGACCAACAACATTACAACAGAGAGAACACTTTTTTGTGCCTTCATATAGGAGGTACAACAGAGAGAACAATTTTTTTTGTGCCTTCATATAGGGATTCAGTGGCATTTTGAAGGATAGGTTTATCAAAAATATATTCATCATCATTGTCCTCATCACTGTCATCATTACCATCCTGCAAGTTGTCCCCCTCCATGTTGACATCATCACCCATTGGAGCATTATAAATGTCTTGGATCAATCTATTTGTCCCATCATCATCAACTGTATTATTAATATCATCATTTTCCATAGGAATAGCGTGATCACCATTATCCACACGATTAAGTTTAGCTTGTTCTTCAATATTATCTCTATGAAAATGTCTTCTACTAGACGACATCACATTCTTAGGATGATTTTTCTTTAATAAAAACAATGGAAGCAATAAAATATAGTTAGAGTATATCAAAAATATTATTTTGAAAGATAAATTAAAAATAAAAATAAAAATTAATGTATAATACCCTTAAAGATCTATAATAACTAATTACTTACCATGGGACAATATTCATCGCCCCCTTCAACATGCCCATTCTCCCTACAATGTTTTTCAACTATTTTTAAAGGTAATCTTCTTCCATTAAAACCCCTGCATTCACAACAAGGGCAATAACATTTCCCATTACCATGAATCACCATGTGCCGCTTTAACATAACAAGCTCTCTTTTCTAGTCTGGAGTTGACATTGTAATTACCTATTACAACAAATCTATTCAAATAATTTGGTATATATTTAGATATTTGTAATGAAAATTATACAACATGTTCAGAAAAATAAGGGACAAAGCATGAATCCTAAAAGCATGAAACATTAATAAGAGGAGGTGGATCTACTATCAACCAAAATCACACTATATAATATTAAGTCCCTTATAAAAATTAGGGTAGMTTTAGGGATACACAAGAGTACTGATGCCCAATATCAACAAAAAAACCACTGCTCTTCACTTCTAATTGGTTCTTTTCCAACTCAAGGAGGAAACCCTAAATGTAAATTTACTAAGGCAAGGATACTTAGATATTCAAGAAGTTCCATGAAATATAAGAACAAAATTAGAGCGATTGAATCTAATTAGAGTGATTGTAGCTGAATCAATAATCTTTTTACTCTATCAAACATGGATAAACCATAAAATCTTTCTAAGGAGTTAAAATAAACCATAAAATTTGATTTAAGGAGTGAAAATAAACCATAAAATAGTTCAATAGCACCAAATTACTAAATCACACAAAACATTTTTAAGTACTAACCTTCAAAATATTAGCTATGTAGAGTCTGATCAATTCAATGTTTCTCTTCTTGAAAGAGAATTGAAATCAAGATTTCATAAAAAATCAGAACACCATTGCATCAGAACACCCGAATGATTTTCGCAACTGTAGAAAATGATTGTCGCAACTATAGAAAATTTGTCGTAACTGAGATATATATAGGATTGATTTGTCATAAATGACCGTTGATTCTCAACGTGCCATTGTTGGTCACTATAGCGACTAACTAGGGGTTGGTCTCTCTACTGAGAAACTTTCATCGTTAAAACGACCAACTTGGAAGGTCGCTCGAGCGACCAACATTTGGACCTCGGAAAAAAAGAAGTATATTTAGTCCAAAAAAAGCAAAAAAAATACGACGAAATTTTAAACCGTCATAATATTTCGTTGTAATTTGCGCCCAATGTAGTAGTGTTGGATGTTGTGTAGGACTTCAGGATATCCCCGAAAGTGTAGAACCCATAATTAAAAATAAATGCCATCATTACAGAGAAACGTGTTGAACTAAAAACCGTTAAGAGGAGCCAGTTGGAATAGGTGGGTGGCCACCAATATCCACCTAGATCATCAATGGCTCCCCTTCAAATTTTTTTGGAGCCTCGAGGGGGCTCGGGAAAGTATTCCCCCTCTCCCTTATCCTTTTCCTTCTAATTGCAGAAGGTCTCAGTAAATTAATGTGTCATGCAAGGTGTCGAGGAGAGATAAAAGGTCTCAATATCTCTCCTACCAGAGTTATCTCTCATCTTATTTTCATTGATGACATCCTCATGTTTGGTGCAGGTCCGACGCAATAATTTTAGGGTCTCAGGTGTATTTTGGACCTTTTCTACTGGACCACTAGAATGGAAATCAGTTGGATTAAGTCTCGTGTTCATTATTCCTTCCCATAGGAAGATATGGCTCCCCTCTTGGAGAGTGCTTTACCTTTCCTTAGGAAATGTATGGCTGGAGGTTTCAAGTACTTGGGATTTATTCCAAATTCAAATGCTTATAGTTTCGAAGACAGATTGTGGCACTACAAGAAAATTGAAGCCCGGGTTTCATTGTGGGTTAACATGTGGCTATCGATAGGGGGAAGGTTGATTCTTCTCAAATCAATATTATAGAGAATTCTTGTATATTGGATCTCTATTGCAAAAGTTCCTAAAGGATTTTTTACCAAAATTCACAAAAATAGATTTCAATTCTTATGGTCAGGTAGCCACAATCTGGATGGTATCCCACTTGTTAAATGGTTTATGTTAGCCAAGCGTAAGATATTGGGAGGTTGGGGGATAAAAATCCCTATGTTTTTAGCCTGGCTCTTGCAAGAAAAATACTTTGGAGACTCTCTCATAATATGTCAGTTTTGGGGAATTGATCCAGGAGGATATTCACAATCGACACATTTTTAGTCGGCTTCAAATAATGCCAACATTGTTCAGTCAACAAAGAGCTCACACTGAGCTTCCCGATGCATTAGAATGAAGTCAATTGGACTTCACATGCTAGAGATATGTCTTGTTCATATTTAGGGGAAAAATGTCATTTGTAAAATGTTTAATACATGAGATAGGGTTCTCATAATTATGTATTTTTCATTATTAAAAAGAGATTATTTGGTGCAAAGACATGTTGACTTTCAATCCCTAGTCTCAAGGAGAGTCCTAAGTAGAGTTGAGATCTTCATGGATGGTTGAGAGATATTCTCAAACCAATCCCTTGAGATATGCCAAGATCCTAATTTAGGAGATCTTGAGAGATATTATCTCCATAAAAATCTTGATGTGGTTGAGATGGAGATGTTATATAAACCCTTTTTGGGGGTCAAGAAGAGGGGGAGGAGAAAGAAAAGAGCTTGTGGAAATATTATTGAGAGCTTATTGATTCAGAGGATGTCTTTGTAAAGGAGAAACAGGTTGTAGGCTTGTTTATGTATCCCTTTTGAAGCAAAATCAATAAAGCAGATTCATGGGATTCATGAATCCAAAGACGTAGCCAAGGGGTCTGGTGAACTTTGTTATCATATTGTTGTCAATGTTGTATGTGTGATTTTGATGAATTCTCACTTGGTTAAGTAGAGTTTTTATTTATAAAACATACACAACAGTTTGACAACTATATGTGATTATCTCTTTAATGAAGCATGGTTAATTAATCAAATTTCCCTTATTCACATGCAATTTTGTTAGTAAAAGATCTTATTTTGAAGATTTGGATGTAAGAAGATTTCTCGCCCAGTTTTCAGATCAAGTGGTATCAGAGCGAGGTTTGACCAGTTTTGCAGATTGTGAATATCACCATAGGCAAAGGAACGAAGCAAGTGTGGCTCAAAGAGTTGGAAGAAATCAATTAGTGCAGTCAAGCCGAAAATGTAGAGTTGAGGAGAATTTTGCAGGTTGCAGAAGAAGAGAATCAAGATCTTCAAGAGAGGTCTCAGCTTCATGGAGAAGTCCTTAACGAAATTATTGAATAATTGCAACTTGAATTGCAAACCAAGGATGATCTCTTCGCTAAGTTGCAGCTTGGTGAAAGAATGGAAGACAAAGAGCCTTATGTCATGGATGCACAAACTCAAACCGAGGGATATGATGCTTCGTCATGTTCAATGTTTTATCAGTATGAAAATAACGTGGGCATGAATCTCCTCACGAGGATGGGATACAAAGGAGGTGGACTTGGCATTCATGGTCAAGGAATCGCTCAGCCATTGGAGGTGGTACAAAGACCATGATTTGCCGATTTGGGATACGGTCAAGAGGAGATTGGAGAATGCTCAAAATTTGCTGAAGCAAAAACCATCTCTTCACCATTAGATTCCATGAAAGGAATCAAGCCAGCTTGTCCTCATAAGAGCAAGAACCACTTAGGAAAGTATAAAGGACATTTCAATTCTTTTCTTACATATAAGAAAAATGATTATGGTTATAATTCTTCTAACCATGATGTAGCCAAGGATCATATGAAGAAAGTTTGGGTTAAGAAGACATATGTGTCCACCAGAAGTGAGACAAAGAAAAAAACACACCTTCCAAGTCCATGCACGGTTGAATGGAAAGCGAAGGAATTTTTGCACTTACTGCAAAATCAATGGCCATTGGGAGAACAAGTGTTGGAAGTTACATCCCGAAATTATCCACAAACCAAGCAACAGGCAGATTCTGAAAGAGACCACGAAGAAGGAGGCTCCTTCAACCATTGTAAAAGAACGATTACAGGAAGAAAGTGCTTGGTGTCCGTTGGGTAAGCAGTTGATGATATTTATGCAAACTATAATTCTGTTGTTTTCCAAGTTTCCAATTTACATGGGGACATATATCCTCCTTAATGAAGAAAATGGCCAAACATTTTCTATCTCGAATTCTGGAACTAACTATGCCAGATCGAAGAGCTCGTCAAAACGATTCCAAAGACACTTGAATCACGTGAGTCCGGATGGAAAAAGATTGCGTGTTTGGAACAGAAGGAAATAAAAGATGGCCTCAAATTCGTGTTGTGGCAGGTAGTCAACCAGATCAGAGGGAGCTTGCAGGAAGGATCGATAGATCATGATTGACTCGCTGATATGATATGAATGGCCCTCTATGTGTGGCTGCGACCTTCCTACTGAGCCCGAGTGGCCTAAGAAGGTCAATCCCCGCACAATATGGATAGGGATTGAATGCAGGGAAGGGTGTGTTATATATATAAATTTGTCTGGATTCAAGAGGACAGTAGTGGGGTCACGGAATCCAAAATTTTTCGTCGATGGTTTGTAGAATCTTACATTTCTGGAGAGATTCAATGAGTCTCACTTTCTCTTGCCTAGATCCATATCGGTATGGATTCCAACTCAGTGCATTAAGGGTTCTGGATCTCAACTCATCGTCTGTTAATGGTGGTATGCCTTGTTCACTTGGTAATTTGTCCAATTTGAGTGTGCTAATGTTGTCGCAGAACAATATCACAAGACCCATTCCTTCAATGCTTGGCCACGGGCCAGTTTGTTACTGTAAAATGGAGGTGAATCTGATTGTGGGTAACGAGTTTCCATTGAGATCTATTCTGAGGGGATTCGTTGTGTGCAAAGTGGAACAACATGATATCTTTTTTCTCCACGAATTGATCTGTCATATATTTTACGTGATATTGGAGGCGATTGACCCCATGATAACCTCCTGTACTCCACATAGGGATCAAATGGTTGTGATTATGAGGAATCACGGGTTTGAAAAATTTGGGCAAGGATTTTCAACTGCAGCCAAATCGTAGTTTTTTCAGCAGAATATCATGCCCTATCATTATTACTCTATCAGATGCAAGTGTGAGAGATGATCTTCACCCAAGGCTTAAGCTAAACCCCAAATGAAACCGACCTTTTCCGACCCTCCTTTCACGACGTCCGGACTCCCGTCCGACTCCCGTCGCCGATCGTCTCTGCCCTCCGGCGGCCTACCCGTCCATACGTCGCCCGCCCCATCCCCTCTACCACCTCCGGCCATCTACCATACATCACCCATGCCCTCTGGCCCATCTACCACCATCCCTATCCCCACCCATTATGCACATCCATTCAAATCCAAAGCCTGCTCATTTCACCACCTACCATCCCCGCTAATTAATTTATCGTTTGAGGATTGCGCTTCAGACTGCGCAGCTGAGGTCATTTTTGTTTACATTTCAGGTAGAGAGATACCGTCTGTTGCTGGAATCATCAATCCTGGTTCTGAAGGATTTCAGAAACTGTTCTTTGGGCAGGAAGAAATTGCCATACCTGTTCATTCAGCGTGAGTCTCTTCTCTTATGTATATCCCCATCCTTGTTCTTTTCCAATCAGAATCGACCGTGTTCATAGTCATATACGTGTGTGCATCGCCCGCATTGATCTTCAGAGTCAGTCATGCAATCATTGGCGCTGCGAACGTTTGCAGGGAAATCGCCCATTAACGCCTCCATCCCCTGCTTGCGCTTACCAGAGCGAGTAGCCCTGAGCAGTACTTATACGCGCCATGCTGCATTTTACAACATCAGTCGGTCGGTCCACGCAAAGCAGGAGGAACCTTCCGACTCAGAGTCGGCCATGGATGCCCACAAGAAACCGGACTCCGAGTCTGGGGCAAAAACGTGCCAGAGTCACAGGTATGTATTTGCTTTGCTTAATTTGGTTTCTGATCAGGTTTGTGGGTATTCCGACCGTCCTTTCTTCTTTGACTTGGAGTCTCTATGAATTTATGTCGATGTCGTTTTAGGAACGTCATGGCAGCTTCTTTTGGGGACGGGTATTCGACACGGTCGTCGGATGAGGGTTTCGGGGAAAGGTACGAAGAACGTGTCAAGTATGACCAAACCCCTTCCGAGGGAGTAGAGGCCACTGCCGATCGCGATGCCGATGCCCGTAAGGATTATCAACAATCCATTTTATTTTCTCTGATCTTGCCAGCTGTTTTATTTTCTGGTTTTTCTTCCAGTTCTTGAATTGAAATCTGAATTGTCTGACGATGTGGGTGGGTGTTCTACTGTGTGTAGATATTCAGCAAGGATACGATCACTTGCAGGGCTCCGAGGTGAGACAGAAGGAGGAGGGCATGCATGCTACTCAACACACTGCTTTCTCTGCTCACAATCGTCATATGTCAGGTGGAGTTGGAAGGAATGAATGAACGAATTACAGTATTGCTCTGTGTTTTGTTTGTGTAGGCATAGATAAATAAGGTATTTTAGTAGTTGCTTCTGGATAGTTCATGGTTTCCCCTCCATTGTATGTAACATGCATGAGTTTTGGGCCACGATTTATGAATAAAAACACTGATTCTGTTTTGCCCTAAATCCTCTGTTCCGTCATACATTGTTTTGGTGTCTCTGCAAGTTTGTTTTTTGCTATCAGGATGAAATGTGTAGCTTAAAATAACCTTAATTCGTATTTGCTGTGTCAATGCCTATCCATCATACCCTCATCCGTTTTTTTTAAAGGACTCCGGGAGGTTTCAGGTTCATGTTCAAGTTTTGGTTGATTGGTTCTTTGGCGTGTGATGGGGTTTTTCTTTGAGAAAACGCTGGGGTTTTCTATGAGGACTTTTCTTGGGGTTTTTCTTCGAGGACTATGGAGGTTTCAGGATTTAAATCTAAGTGTTGGTTCAGATGCTCTCGTTGGGGGGTTTTGCTTAATACTGTCCCAAATGGCAGTAGACCTGTAATTTGCGACTGAGCAGAATTGGGGTTTTGCATAATACTATCCCAAATGGGGTAGACCTGTAATTTATGACTGCTCGCCTGCGCAGAATTGAGCAGAATAATTTATGACTGCTCAGAATAATTTATGATTGTCCAGAAAACTTAGAACAAGACTATAATTTATGATTATGATTGTCCAGAAAATTTAGAACAAAACATTTGTGCAGGTTGATAATTTATGAATGATGGTACAAAAAACTTACAATAAAACAATTGTGGAGGTCGATAATTTACGATGATAAAACAATTGTGGAAACTTAGAATAAAACAAGTTGATAATTTATGATGGTACATAAAACTTTTACAATAAAACAATTGTGGAGGTGATAATTTATGATGGTACAGACAACTTTTAAAATAAAACAATTGTGGAGGTGATAATTTATGATGGTACAAACAACTTTTAAAACAAAACAATTATGGAGGTTGATAATTTATGTACCAACAATTGTAATAATTTATGATGGTACAGACAATTTTTAGAATAAAACAAAACTTGTGATTCTAAAACAAAACAATTGTGAAGGTTGATAATTTACAAAATAAAACAATTGTGGAGGTTGATAATTTATGATTGTATAGAAAATTTAAATTTATGATTTAATAGAAAATTTAGAACAAAGTAATTGTGGACGTTGAAAATGGCAATAGACTGGTCATTTATGACTACCTAGAATTGACCACAATAATTTATGAATAATTTGAATATGATTTATAATTTATGACTGATCAAAAAACTTAGAAGAAAGCAATTGTGGAGGTTAAAAATGACAGTAGAGTGGTAATTTATGACTGTCCAGAATTGAGTAGAATAATTTATGAGTAGAGTGGTAATTTATGACTGCCCAGAATTGAGCAGAATAATAGAATAAGTGGTAATTTATGATTGCTCAGAATAATTTGATTACCAGTTATAATTTATGACTGTCCAGAAAACTTAGCAGAATAACAGAATAAGTGGTAATTTATGATTGCTCAGAATAATTTGATTACCAGTTATAATTTATGACTGTCCAGAAAACTTAGAAGAAAGCAAAAGCAATTGTGAAAACTAACCAATTTGATAATAATGTATAATTATTTAAAAGACTTATAACATAGAACAAAACAATTGACTTAAAACAATTATAACATAAAACAAAGCAATTGTGAAAGTTGAACAATTTGACAATAGTTTAAGACTATCTATAAGCACTTATAACATAGAACAAGTTTTGCCCAAAGGGGTTGGATCCAATGGTGGAAAGCGAGGAGTTTTTCACCGTTGGGCAAGGTTCAATTCTCGTGAGGGCTTTACCTGGAGCCATGGGGACACCTTGAGGTAGTGGTCGAACATGTGGTTGCACCCAGAGATAC
>SNQJ01S0010416.1:29754-58655 GCA_010110895.2 Picea sitchensis
TGATAAATTGTGAAGCAAAAAGAGATGCAGAGAGAAGAGAATAGTATATTGAAAAGTATGAAGAAGTACAGAACCCAGAAGCTAATTACAATGTAAGACGATTGAGCTATATATGCTCAGGCAAGAAAAAATTAGAAAGTACAACTGTCCAGTACAGCTGGCAGTGTACGGTCATACTGTTGAGGGTACAATATATTTAACAATAGTGAGGGTCGAGGTGTCAGATTCTTCAGCTTTTGATCCTGTGGATGATTATCTGATTGATTGTGGGTCCTCCAAGAATGCCAAGCTTCATGGTGGAAGGACTTTCATGTCTGATTCGAAATCATCTTCGATGTTATCTACAGAACACAACATTCTAGCTCAGGCCAATTCCAGTGCAAGTGTTCCCTCCGAATTCTATTTTACAGCACACATTTTCACTCAGAAATCATCTTATAATTTCGATATTTGAGATGGGTTTCACTCGATTCAAAGAGGGTGGTTGCAGGTTTTTCACCCGATGACTACGAAGGGTGTGGGGAGGACATTTACAGACAAGTAAAAGGTGATCTCTGGTGCTTTTATTGCTCATTGTATGCATGATCCAGTCCCTTATTTATTTCAACCATCCATGAAATAAATATACAAGTGCATTAATCCGTTATTGGAAGATCACTATCTTCATTTTTTTTTTTGACACTCACACATGAAAAGTGAGTATAAGTCACATTTTGGCACGATTTGAAATAAGGCTAGATGGGGTGTCTAAGCCTTCGATGTCTCAAGGCATTCTTATGACCATTTCATTGGAGTTGGGCATTTGAAGTGCACATATTTTGTAGTGGGGGTTTGCACTACTGGTGCATATATTACTGCACATTTTGTAATGGGTGGATAGGACCATAGGGTTTTGCCCAATTTGTGCACCTTCTGGTATATCAAAATAGCTTGTAAAACTAATGATTATGAAGCATTGTAATGGCTGTTTAGCCACTCTTGAGTGAGGAGAGTGAGAGGCGTTATTTTTGCGCCTTAAGCCTTTATTGACTTCTTTGTAACCATGATGTAAACAATTGATTGAGGCGATTTGCCTACGCTATTTTGGCGATTCATTGTAAACTTGACCAAGAGTGTAGTTATAAAATCTTGGCAAGTAAGGATACTCCAACAATTAAAGTGCATGTATCATCAGTTACAGGTTGCAAATTTATGCAGATGTGGGCTTCGACATTTCATCTCTGAAGAACAAGAGGTGAAGGAGACAAGGAATGTGCCTTTCAGAACATTTGCTTGGTAGAAGTTGCAAGTGTTTGAGTTACATTCCGATTATGAAGTACAGGGAATGAATATATTTGCATGCATTTGATGATGGATTGCAGGTCAAAATTGATACTTTTGGAGGTCCAAAATTTTTTCTTCTTTAGGAGGATATTTATAGTCGACACATTTTCAGTCAGCTTCAAATACTACCAACATTGTCCAGTCAACAAAGAGATCACACTGATCTTTCAGATGCATTTCAAATGAAGTCAATTGGACTTCACATGCTAGAGATGTGTCTTGTTGATATTTAGGGGCAAAATGGCATTTGTAAAATGTTTAATACATAAGATAGGGTTCTCATAATTATGTATTTTTCATTATTAAAAAGGGATTATTTGTGCAAAGCCATGTTGGCTTTCAATCCCTAGTCTCAAGGAGAGTCCTAACGAGAGTTGAGATCTTCATGGATGGTTGAGAGATATTCTCAAACCAATCCCTTGAGATATGCCAAGATCCTAATTTAGGGGATCTTGAGAGATATATCTCCATGGAAATCTTGATGTGGTTGAGATGGAGATGTTATATAAACCCTTCTTTGGGGTCAAGAAGAGGAGGAGGAGGAGAAAGAAAAGAGCTTGTGGAAATCTTATTGAGAGATTATTGATTCAGAGGATGTCTTGGTAAAGGAGAAACATGTTGTAGGCTTGTTTATGTATCCCTTTTGAAGAAGAATCAATAAAGCAGATTCGTGGGATTCATGAACCCGGAGACGTAGCCAGGGAGTCTAGTAAACTCTGTTATCATATTGTTGTCAATGTTGTATGTGTGATTTTGATGAATTCTCACTTGGTTAAGTAGAGTTTTTATTTATAAACATACACAATAGTCTGACAATTATATGTGATTATCTCCTTAATGAAGCATGGTTAATTAATCAAATTTCCCTTATTCACATGCAATTTTGTCAGTAAAAGATATTCTTTTGAAGATTTGGATGTAATAAGATTTCTCACCAAGTATTCAGATCAGGAATGGTTATGAAATCTAAATACTTAGGATCCCTTTCAATCGAGGACTAGTTTCATTCTCCCATAAATTTGACCAAAAAATGCTCCATTGTATAGAGGGTTTTGGTGGATGTTTTTCGTTTAGTGGGAAATTGAATTGTTTGGAAGATAGGAAATATAAAGAAAGTTTGAAAAAAGGAGAATTCATGGGTTGGCGTGGATGAAGAATTCAGGCTCTCATATGATCTAGGATTGATCCTTTTTAACCAGAATATTTACTCTATATAGGATGCTAGGGCCTTAGATCATAATCGTCTAGGCCAAAGTGGTTGGAAATCATAAAGTGAGATAGGATTAATAAGCGAGCATGCTGAGGAATGGCGTAATTTTGTTAGAAAGATTCACTCTAACCAAATCGAGTTAGTTTAATCAGAACATGATTCCTTAGTGTGGTCCAATATTGATCTATTAGGGGAGTTCACTGCTAAGATTGGTTATGAAGCACATATGGAGTCATTATCTTCTAAACCTACTCTTTGGTGGTGAGATTGAGTCTAGAAGCTCCACAAACCATTGAAGTCTAATTTTTTTTTTTTGGATTTCCCTCGGGAAGACAATTCTAATGTGGGACAATTTTATAAAAAGAGGTTGGATAGGCCCCAACAAATGTTCTCTTTGTAAACAAGAAGCATAATCGGTATTTCACCTTTTTGTTTCTTGTCCTTTTTCAATTAAGGTATGGAAGATTTTGGATAACAGTTTCAACTCTCAAGTATTATGGAATTATAATATTCTGGATTTGTGTGTGCTAGAATGGTTAAAGGATTCAACGGTGGCTAGTTTCGACTCCCTCCCTTTTCTCTTTGTATCATACATTTGGTGGGTTTGAAATTTGAACATATTTAAGGATAAACACATTCTAGAAGAGGTTGTGGTGGATCCTATTGACAAAAACACCAAGGAATTCAAATGAAATCCCAAGAGAAAGAAAGTAAGAGTTCTCGTTATGCCTCCCCTAGACCACGAGACTCCTTGGGGGTTTTTCGATGGTGCTAGCCAGGGACATCCACCTAGGTGTGGAACAATGCAGGTCTGTATGAAAATTCTCATCATTTTTTTATTATATATGATATGCCCTTGGTCTGAGATCCAACACCAAATCCAATTTTTCTTCCCTATACTCTCTTCTATTCTTTGTCAATTCTGGTGGTATCAAATACCTTCAGGTGTTGGGAGATTCTCAGGTGGTAATTAACTAGGAAAATGGTAAATCAAAGGTTGAAATTATGCACTTGCAAAATTTGTTGTCTCAGACACACATTCTTATACATGATTTCAAATGGAAGTCGTTCACTCATATCTACCAGGAGCTCAATAAAAAAACCAATTAATTATCCAAAGAAGCTCTGGATTTTTGTGTGGGTTGTTTCTTTGTTCAGGAATTCCATGATGGTCAATAGCTTGAGAGCTTGGAATTTCATTTCTAATTCCTCCTTTAAACTTTATTTATATTTTGATTGTGTTTCTGTTTCGTATGGAATCTACTCAATAGCTTCGTCCATGGATCATTGTGTATGGTATGTTGGTTGTGAATAATCCTCTTTCAGTTTTTGATCCAGGAAGTTGTGTAAAATGGCGTATATATAGTAGAACATGTGGGATATTATGGAAGTGATTTTTGGTTGAAACAAGATAAGCATTTGATAAATTGAATTAGGTTGGGTGTCAAAAAATGCCTGGTTTGTATTCACTTGGTTTGACAGAGTTTGTAATGAAGATTCCTCTGGACCATACTCATGTAAATAGTATGGGGGTCTTGTGAATTCAATACCACTATGGGGGTCTTGTGCCATCCTAGAGTCCTAAAATCAAACTCATCTCTTCCTCATTGTTGAATTCAATAATTCTGGTGGATTTGGAAGTTTGGGACATGGGATATTATTTTTGGTTTATCAATCTCTACGAACATTATGCAGATAAAAATACCTTATGGGATGGGATATCTTACTCAACAATCCTTTAAGGAGAAAATGTCATATGAGGGAGTGACCTCAACTTCACTTTGTCTCTCAAGGAAGTTTGGGGTTTGAATCCCCACAAGGATCTTTTTGAAGGCTTCTTTTTGCACCTCTTGGAAGATTTTCACCTAATTGATCTTGAGCCGCCTAAGATTATGATGATGTGGAGGAATGGTAGGAAATGGGAGGAAGGAGTCTCTAAATGACTAGACATATTCTTGATCTCATAATCTATGCTGGAAGGGCCTTGGTGCATTAAATCTTGGATTGGATCTAGAGGAAGCTCCAACCACCTTCCCATTTTCTTGAAGATGGAATCTATTGAGCGAAAGTTGTCTACACCTCTTAAGTTTGACCACATATGGTTAAAGGAGGAAGAATATAGTAATTTAATCCTTTCTACTTGGACCCATGTTCATGATGAAGTAAGAGTGTCATACATGTAGTAGTTCCATGATAATATTCTTAAGTTCGACCACATATGGTTAAAGGAGGAAGAATATAGTAATTTAATCCTTTCTACTTGGACCCATATTCATGATGAAGTAAGAGTGTCATACATGTAGTAGTTCCATGATAATATTCTAAAAGTAAAAAAGGTGATGAAAGAGTGGGTGTTGAAATTCAACTAACACTCCCAAGAATAGCTCAAGGAGGTCGAGTCAAAGATCGATTCCCTTTTCAAGTCCAACAAATCCAAAATATTTTTTGATGAGGAGGATTCCTCCTTGAAGAATACGATGGCCCTTAGACAAGATTTGTTGGCTAAGGAAGAAGCTACTTGGAGGTTAAAAATACGTGGGTCTGGCTGGCAGAAGGTGACAACAATACCAAGTTCTTTCACAAATATGCCAACTTATGTAAAAAACTTAACATGATTTGGGAGGTCTCCAATAAAGATGAGAGTTAGGATATTTCCTTTAAGGAAAAAGCAGAGGAATCTGTGATCCACTTCAGTTCCTAATTCAAAGATCCGATCAGACAAGTTGTCTTATCAGGGAAATGTTAGAAGTCCTTATAATTTTCCCAAAGGATATAACTAAAGATATGAATGCTTCATTGGAAGCAGAGGTCATGAAATCTGAGTTGGAAGAAACCCTCTTCTCAATGAAATGAAGCAAAATCGATGGGACGATCGACTTATCAATTGAATTTTATACTGGTTTTTTCGAGTTTCTGTAAGAAGATCTTCTAAAGGTGATGCATGAATCTAAGTGGAGTGGAAACGTCTTGGGGGTGATGAAATCTATAGTCTTTGTGTTTATCCATAATAAAAAAGAAGCAGACTCCTTTGAGGATTTTTGTCCTATCTCTTGTTGTAACATAGTGTACAAAGTGGTCTAAAAAATCTTAGTGAACATGCTAAAACCTATCCTCAGTGAAATCATATATGAGGAACAATTTGGCTTCCTTTTCAAGAGGAAAATTCACGATGCGACATCCCTTGCACAAGAAGCTATGCACTCAATCCACACTTGTAAGATCCCTTCATTTCTGCTTAAATTGGAATTATCAAAGGCATACGACAAAGTGAACTAAACTTTCCTTATGGATGGTTTTAGTCCAATTGGGAATGGATATAGTAGCCTTTTGTCAACTAGATTATGGGGTGTGTGCAATATGATTCTTTTGTGGTCTTGATCAATTGATCCGGATTTATGAGCGGAACAAAATGAATAATAGACTGAATAAAATAACACAGAGATACGAAGAACAACAATAGATATCCAGTGAACAATAACTTCTATTGAATAAATAAAATAGGCTGAAACTATAAAACTGCAGAACTGAAACAACTTGTTCAAATGGTGGTAGCTATCTCTGAGAAGAGATGTGGTTGCTACGCGCATCCGTCTGAGTAGAATGATTACAATGAGGCTCCAGAGGCATTTTGAACATTACTCAAGAATTCCAAAACCCTATACATCCAAAAACCTAACCCTAGGAGATGAAATACCAAAAGTTTTGTGGGCCTCAATGGGTAAGTTGGTACCTCAATTTCCCGGGGTTGTAACTTTTGCATACGACCTCCATTTCAGGTGTATGATAGCCCGTTGGAAAGGACTTTTTGAGAACTATACATTATGTCATAAAACTTTGACTTCGTATAGAGTGTGACTGTGGCAAGACAAAAACCACTATTTAGGGCCCAAAATGGCCCTAGAAGTACAAAAAGATGTACTGACACAAAAAATTCCAAAACAAGCCAGTTGGAATAAGTCAGTGGCCACCAATATCTACCTAGATGTTGTGTAGGGATTTAGAATAGCCTCAAAATTGCAGAACCCACAATTACAAAGAAATGTCATCATTATAGAGAAATGTGTTGAACTAAAAACTGTCAAGAGGAGCCAATTGGAATGGGTGGGTGGCCACCAATATCCACTTGGATCAGTCCTCCCCCATCAGGAAGAAATGGTATCCATTGTGTTGAGTGCTCCCATTAGGTGAGGAAATTTTTGTTTAATTTGGCCTCGAGTGAGCCTCTTTCCTTGGTGGATTAGGTACCTTGCCTTGACAACCTGATAAAGTTTGATCCTCTGCTGGCGAGTGCCCTTGACCTGTGTGTCCACTATTTGATCAATGGATGCATGTTCCATGTAGTCAGGGTTGAGCTCTATTGGTGTCAACTGTTCTATGATCTCTGAGGTGTCCAATAATGGTGGAAAATATGGTTAGAGGAGGTCCACATTGAACATTGGGTGCAATCCAAGGAAGGGGGGAGTGTTGATCTCAAAATCATTGTTACCCATAGCCTTGGTGATATTCTAAGACCCATAACAAAGTGGAAAAAGCTTTTGATGGGGCTCTGTGAGGTGTTCTTTCTGCAAATATAACCAGACCTTGTCTCCCACCTAAAACTTGTGCGATACCCGGTGTTGATCATGGAGCTTCTTGTACTTAGCATTGGCTTTCTGCAAAATCTCATGGACATGTTGGCAGATGTGTTGAATCTGCTCAATGAATTTGGTGGCTTTGTCAGGCTTAGACTGAACATTGGAAGATTTTGTCTGTGTGGTTGCAAGAGGTAGCGCAACATCAATGGGACCCAAGGGTTGGAATCTCAGCCCCACCTGAAATGGGCTATGGCTGGTGGAGATATGGAGAGCCTTGTTGTAGTTGTGTTGAACATAGGGAAGATTCCCATCCCATGTAAACAAATTCTTAGAATTAGACATGCACAGAATGTGCACAATCATCCGATTGATGACCTCTGTTTGGCCATCGGTTTGAGGGTGGAAGGCAGTGGATTTAGTGAGCTTTCGTCCAACAGTGACCAGAGACTCGACCAAAATGTGCCGACGAACCTGCTATCCTAATCAGAGATGATGGTCTATGGAATCCCAAAATGGACCCACACTCGTTTGAACAAGATATTGGTAGTATCTTCCGCTATGATGCTCTTCTTGCAGGCATTGAGAATGACCATCTTTGAAAACTGATCAACCACAAAAAATACGCAATCATTTCCTTTCTTGGTGGATGGAAGGCCATACATGTAATCCATCGAGATGGATTCCCAAGGCCTCTTGGGAGTAGGAAGAGGGGTGTATAATCCTTTCTTATTGATGTCTGACTTGACAATGACATAGGCAGTGCAAGATCTGATATGCTTGATGACGTCCTGTTGAAGTTTTGGCCAATCATTTTTTTTTTTTGTAGAACGACCACAATTTTCTCCACGCCAAAACGTCCTGCCATCTGACTGTAGTGATCCTCCCAAATAAGCTTTGCATGCTCACTTGAAGGAATACAGAGGTGGACTAGATGGAATAATAGTTTATCCTGAATGTGAAAATTGTTGACATTCGTGCCTGTACCCAAGAGTTGATAGGTGGTGGTGAAGTCAAGGTCTCGCTGATAAAGTTGGGGCCACTCAGATGCCTCATGCCCACAAGAATGGAGCACGGTGGTGAGTGCAGCCACAGGAGGTCTACTGAGGCAGTCAATGACATGATTTGTGCTCCCTAACTTATACTTGATGTTGAGATGACACTACTGCAGGTATGTGGACCACTTTTGATGGCGGTCGTTCTGCAACTTCCCCTATGTCTGTATGAACTGCAAAGGCTTGTGATTATTATGTATGATTGTCTCCTTTCCCAGAATGTAATGTTTCCATTGATGGCAGGATTTCACAATGGAATACATTTCCTTGTCATAGGTGGGGTATTTTTAAAGGTATCTAAGAGTGTCTCACCATGGTATGCTACTAGATGACCATGTTGAATGAGAACTACACCTACAACATAGTCAGATGCATTAGTCAATCTCGAATGGTTGTTCCAGATCGGGTAAGGAGAGTACTAGAGCTGAGCACAAGTGATGCTTCAGATCATCAAATGCTCATTGTTGTGCCTTCTCCCATGTGAACTTTTCCTTGCCACCGCCCTTGGTCACTTGGCTGAGTGCCCATGCAATATGAGAGAATCCCAACACGAACTGTCGATAGAAGTTGGCAAGTCCCAAGAAGCTCCGAAGCTAAGTTAGTGTGGTCGTGGTTGGCCAGTCACGGATGAATTGGATCTTAGTTGTAACCACATGTACCCCATTCTCATCAACAATGTAGCCCAAACATTGGACCCTGTTCATGCCATAGGAGCATTTTTCCAAGTTGGTATATAGCTTGTGTTGTCGTAGAGTGCTCAAAATCTGTTGAATATGAGCATTTCTCCAAGTTACATAAATCGGTTCGATGGGAACCTGGTGGTAGCCAGACTTTAGGTCAATCTTTCTTAAGAATTTTCCCCCCTTAAGTTGGTCAAGAAGGTCATCAATTCGAGGAATTGGCTACTGGTTCCTAACTGTGATTTTTTTCAATGCTCTGTAATCAATGCAGAGCCGCCAAGTCCAGTCTTTCTTCTACACCGGTACAATTGGGCTTTCGAAAGGGGAGGATCTAGGTATGATGTTCCCCTTTTGAAGAAAATCTTGGATCTCACGCTTGATTTCGTCATTTTCCATCAGTGAGCAACGATAGACTGGTCCATTAGGAAGAGGTGCACCAAGGTTTCTATCAATTGGATGCTTGACTTAGCAGTGCGTTGGTACCTCGATGGGTGAGGAGACGATGTCTCTATACTCTTCCATGATCCCATCCACTTGCTTCTACTGCAAAGAGAGGCTCTGTGTAGAGGTTACAGATGTGGCAACGACCTTCTTCTTAATGTGAGCACAGATCACAAAGAAGACAAAATTTCTAGTCTATGAAATGACCTTACTGCATTGCTTAGCAGAGATTAAAGAAATAGGGGTAGGAGACACTACCTCTGGTATCCTGTACAATTGTCTACCCAAAGTAATAATAACACCACGGGGTCTAGAATCATACACAACATGTTGCTTCCACAAATATGGCTGTCCGAAAAGAACATCAAAAACTTCAAGAGGAAAAATATCACACAATACCTCATCTTTGAAGGGCTTGATGTCGTAGGGTAGATGACATTGTTGGATGACGCAAAGATCTCTTCCTTGGCGAAGCCAACCGATAGTAAATGGTTGCGGGTGTGGTGTCATCGGTAGTTCTAGCTTCTTGATGACCTTTGCTGAGATCATGTTCTTCTGACTTCCACTATTGGCAATGAAATGAATTGGAGCCCCCTTTACCCACATTTGTGAGTGAAAGAGGCGTTCCTCTTCCTCTAGTTGTTCTGGTTCTCTTGGCTAGACTTTGGTGGTAGAGACAGTGGCACTGGGTTTGACATCGATAATCCTCTTCCCTCCTTTTATTCAGAGTTAGAATCTTCCTCTGACTCGGAAGATTTCAGCTCAGCCACCAGTGACTGCTTAGAGCGACATTCTTCGGTGTTGTGCCCAGGGATTTTATGGTATTCACACCACTTTCCCGTGTCCTTCTTCGACTTCTCATTACCCTTCTTGGGTTGCGACTTGGACTGGTTGTCTTGAGAGTGGCAATATTTTCTCTATCCCTTGTTTTGTGGGTTGGAGCCTCAGTTTCCCTGCTTCAACTATGAGGAGTTTGAATATCCAAACTCTCTTCTCTTTTGTTTAAATTTCTGCTCGATCTTGAAAACATATCTATAAGTCACACCTAATGATGAGATGTCCAGAAAATCCATCTATGTTTGAATGTGTCTATGCAGATAGCTGCAGTATTTGAGCACTAGATGTTGTTCAGAATCTTTGATACCCAATTTGGTGCGCAGGGTATGGAAAATATTGGTGAAATCTGATACTGTCTAGTCCCTTTCCTGATGCAGCGTGGTCCATCTTGTGTACTGGTCCTCGTATCTTCCAATAAGGTAGTAATGTTATTTAATGGCATCCTTGAAGGAATCCAATTTGGGGGTGACCAAATATATTGTAGATTCCTCTATGGGCCTTTGCTCAGAGTAAGTATCTCACTAGTCCTTAACATGGGGGATGGACTTGAGGAGTTCAAAAGTAATCTTTTCCCTATCAAAAAAATTGTGGACCAAAAAATACCCTTTGAGAAGATTCATCCATTTATCTACAACAACCACATCTATCAGTGCTTCAAATAATGGAATATCAAAATTTACTTGTGCCTTGAAGAGGGTTGCATGGCCACTTGATGAAGATGTGTCTCCTGTGGGAAGGCGTCGAAGAATCTGTGCAAAGTTGTTCATCATTTCGTTCATTTGTCATACAAGGGATTCCTCAAGCAATAATTTAAAATGATCTCCTACTCCTTAATATTTCTTCTCATCCCCCATGAGTTTTTGTTGGGCTCAGCGCGACCGATCTTGCAAAGGGTCAACTGGTTTGAGTCCCAACTTCTTGTACCCAGATCTTGTCGGGGACTTGCACGAAGAAAAATAAATGAAGAGCAGACTGCTTTGATATCAGTGATCCAGATTTATGAGCAGAACAAAATGAACAACATATTGAATACAATAACACAGAGATACAAAGAACAAAAAAAATATCCAAAGAAAAATAACTTCTATTGAATAAATAAAATAGGCTGAAACTGTAAAACTACAGAACTAAAACAACTTGCTCGAATGGTGGTAGCTATCTCTCAGAAGAGATGTGGCTGCTACATGCATCCGTCTGATAAAATGATTACAATGAGGCTCCAAAGGCCTTTTTAACATTACTTGTGGATTCCAAAACCTTAGACATCCAAAAACCTAACCCTAGGAGATGAAACACCAAAAGTTATGTGGGCCCCGATGGGTAAGTTGGTACCTCAACTTCCCGAGGTCGTAACTTTTTCATACAACCTCCGTTTTAGGCGTGTGATAGCCCATTGGAAAGGTAGTTTTGAAAAATACACATAATTTCATCAAACTCTAACTTTTTTCTATAGATTGACTATGGCAAGCCAAAAAAACATTGCTTAAGGCCCCAAAACAGCCCTGGAAGTACAAAAATATGTATTGACATGAAAACTTCCAAAACAAGCTAGTTGGAATAGGTGGGTGGCCAAAAATATCCACCTAGATGTTGTCTAGGGATTTAGGATAGCCCTGAAAGTGAAAAACCCATAATTACAAAGAAATGTCATCATTACAGAGAAACATGTTGAACTAAAAACTATTAAGATGAGCTAGTTGGAATAGGTGGGTGGCCACCAATATCCACCTGGATCATCAATGGCTCCCCTTCCATTTTTTTTGGAGCCTCAAGGGTGCTTGGCAAAGGATGCCCCCTATCCCTTATCCTTTTCCTTCTAATTGCAGAAGGTCTCAGTAAATTAATGTGTCATGCAAGGTGCCAAGGAGAGATAAAAGGTCTCAATATCTCTCCTACCAAGTTCTCTGTCATCTTCTTTTCATTGATGATGTCCTCATGTTTGGTGTAGGTCCGATGCAAGAATTTTAGGGTCTTAGGTGTATTTTGGACCTTTTTTGTTGGGCCAATAGAATGGAAATCAATTGGATGAAGTCACATGTTCATTATTCCTTCCCCCAGGAAGATATGGCTCCCCTCTTGGAGAGTGCTTTACCTTTCCCTCGTAAATGTGTGGTCGAAGGTTTCAAGTACTTGGGGGGATTTATTCCAAATTCAAATTCTTATAGTTTCGAAGACAGGTTGTGGCAGTACAAGAATTACAGTATAAGACTATCTGTGCAGTGTTTTGATAAGAAAGGGTAGATGTATGCTTGTAACAGAAAAACCACGCATGGCTTATGTTGATAGATAAATTTATTTATGCGTAAGTTGAACCAAGTTAGACTTCCAGTCCATTCTCAGGAATTTGTTTCCCCTTATCTATCTCCAGGAACGCCCCGGAATAGATGTCTCCACAGAGATACCCTTCTTGGAAAAGTTTACCAAGAACCTGGAAAAAGGACTTGAATGAGCAAGTCTTAGCAACTCTGTACGAGGAAGAATGATCCTCTTGAAATCCCGAAGTAGCGGCATAGGGATAAGTATCGATCAATGGACGAGATCCCGTCGGAAGATCTGCGGTCATTCACGACCGTTAGATTGGCGGAAGAAACAAGGGCATTACATGCCTTACCCCTTTTCTATTATCTTCATGAGTAGCGAGGAAATCGGGACCATAGATCCCCAAGGACTGTGGGAGTATCTGAACTGTTGATTTTTTCACGTCCAGAGAGTAGGGGGGGAGTGCATGACGTGGGATAGATCTGAGCCATCAGATCTTAGCTAGGAAACCCGATAGTCGTTGGCTCTGTTAGGAGATGCATGAGGGTTAAGCCCTCGTAAACAAGGGCGAAAGTCCCGAGAGAGGAATCGGTATCAGGGATTCAGAGTTCAGGATTCCGGGAGTCCTGATGACAAGAGATCGGGACACTCCATGGTGAAATTCCCGATATAGATCTGGACCGTCCATCCGTGAAGGACACGTCGCAGAGATCGAGAGTCCATCGGTATTTCAGATACCAGGGATTCGAGTTGACAAAGGATTTGCGTCACTGGGGGTCGCAAGTCGCGAAATCGCGAAACAACAAGGATCGTCCATCTGAGGGAGGATATGTGGCAGTAATCCAGGATCTTGGGAGAATCCCGAAAGAAAGAGCCCATCGGGATTTCGCAAATCGGGAGTTCGGGAGTTCCGTTGACAAGAGGTCGGACTCTCGTGATTGATAAGTCCCGAAACTTCGACTGGTGAACTCCCAAAATGTTAGCATATGTTTAAGTCTTGATTAATGGACGAGATCCTCTCGGAGGATCCAAGGTCCGTAACAACCGTTAGAGGTGGGGAAGGAACGTGGATGATAGTTCCTCGACCCCTCTTCGCTTTTGCAAGCAATGCACGAACATGATCCCTTCGGAGGATCCCAGGGTCTGTAATGATCGTTAGATTTGAGGAAGAGACATAGGTATTAATGCCACGACCCCTTTTACCCTTGGAAGAGATGAAGGAATCGGGACTGTAGACCCCATGGTCCATGGAAGTACCTGGACCATCCATCTATAGAGCACACATGGCTGCTGGTAAGCGCTTCGGTGTTTCAGTACCCGAGAAACCAAAGGGCAAGAACCCTTGTCTTCGCGAGTCGCAAAATCCCAATCACCGAAACCCCGAAATGGCGTGAGGTGTGAATGAGATTAAGGAAAGATGGGATTTGATCGTGACCGTTGATCATCCCAAAAAGATCACGACCGTTGATCTTGGCTGAAGGTCGCCGCTGTCCATCAAAGGGACACGTGGCTACCGATCGACGTTTTGACGTTTCGGCATCCAAGAAACCAAAGGGCAAGAAACCTTGCCTTCGTAAATCATGAAATCCCGATACCCGAAATCTCGACGTGCTTGCTAATAGAAAAGAGAAGTCTCGAAGGAATCTAGACCATCCATCAAAGGAGACGCGCGGTGAGCGGTCAGAGTTCAGGGAAAAGTCTCGAAATCCTGTGGATCGTTGGATCCACACTCTTAAGAGCCGTCGATCTCTTACACGAATTTCCAAAACAGAATTCGGGGATTTGAATGACAAAGAATCTTGGAGTCCTTGCATTTCAAACTCCTGAATATTGAAACCCCAGAAGGATCCATACCGTTGAATCAGTGGAGGCTTATGGCCATCGATCTCCCTTTGGAGGGAAACTTGCCATTCACTAGCCTTGTCGGGCTTCGACGTTTCGCTGTTTCGAGCTTCAGGGTTTGCAGAGTCGAAAGACTCGACGTTCTGGTAGCACTGAGTTACGGAGTACGAAGAGATGTCGTATTGGTTTGGCCCATAGTCGTGACCCACAACCACATGGAGGTGAACATATGAGGAACTAGCGGACGTTAGGCCCCCCATGAGTAATTCAGGGATTTTGATCCTCGAGAAATCGAATTTTCGTAGTGGGTGCGTTACAGTTATGAAATCTAAATACTTAGGATCCCTTTCTATCGAGGATTGGTTTCATTCTCCCAAAAATTTGACCAAGAATTGCTCCATTGTATAGATGGATTTGGTGGATGTTTTCCCTTTAGTGGGAAATTGTTTTGTCTGGAAGATAGGCAATGGAAAGAAAGTTCAAATAGAGGAGGATGCATGGGTTGACATGGATGAAGAATCCAGGCTCTCATATGATCTAGGATTGATCCTTTTTAATCAGGATATTTACTCTATATAGGATGCTAGGGCCCTAGATCATAATCATCTAGGCCGAAGTGGTTGGAAATCAGAAAGTGAGATAGGATTAATAAGCAAGCATGCCGAGGAATGGCACAATTTTGTTAGAAAGATTCACTCTAACCAAATCGAGTTAGTTGAAGTGGAACATGATTCCTTAGTGTGGTCCAAAAATGATCTATTAGGGGACTTCACTACTAAGCTTGGCTATGAAGCACATATGGAGTCATTATATTTTGAACCTACTCTTTGGTGGTGAGATTAAGTCTGGAAGCTCCAAAAACCATTGAAGTCTATTTTTTTTTTTGTGGATTTCCCTTGGGAAGACAATTCTAATGTGGGACAATTTTATAAAATGAGGTTGGATAGGCCCCAACAGATGCACTTTCTGTAAACAAGAAGCATAATCAATATTTCACCTTTTTGCTTCTTGTCCTTTTTCAATTAAGGTATGGAAGATTATGGATAATAGTTTAAACTCTCAAGTATTATGGAATTATAATAGTTTGGATTTGTGTGTGCTAGAATGGTTAAAGGATTCAACGGTGGCTAGTTTTGACTCCCTCCCCTGTCTCTTTGTATATTACATCTAGTGGGTTCGAAATTTGAACATATTTAAGGATAAACACATTCTAGAAGAGGTTGTGGTGGGCCCTATTGACAAAAACACCAAGGAATTCAAATGAAAGCCCAAGCAAAAGAAAGTAAGAGTTCTCGTTATGCCTCCCCTAGACCACGAGACTCCTTGGGGGTTTTTCGATGGTGCTAGCCAGGGACATCAACCTAGGTGTGGAACAATGTAGTTTTGTATGAAAATTCTCATCATTTTTTTTTATATATGATATGCCCTTGGTTTGGGATCCAACACCAAACCCAAATTTTCTTCCCTATACTCTCTTCTATTCTTTGTCAATTCTGGTGGTATCAAACGCCTTCAGGTGTTGGGAGATTCTCAGGTGGTAATTAACTAGGAAAATGGTAAATCAAAGGTTGAAATTATGCACTTGCAAAATTTGTTGTCTCAGACACACATGCTTATACATGATTTCAAATGGAAGTCATTCACTCATATCTACTAGGAGCTCAATAAAAGATCCAATTAATTATCCAAAGAAGCTATGGATTTTTGTGTGGGTTGTTTCTTTGTTCAGGAATTCCATGATGGTCAAGAGCTTGAGAGCTTGGAATTTCATTTCTAATTCCTCCTTTAAAATTTATTTATATTTTGATTGTGTTTTTTTTTTGTATGTAATCTACTCAATAACTATGTCCATGGATCGTTGTGTATGGTATGTTGGTTGTGAAGGATGCTCTTTCAGTTTTTGATCCAGGAAGATGTGTAAAGTGGTGTATCTATAGTAGAGCTTGTGGGATATTATGGAAGTGATTTTTGGTTGAAACAAGATAAGCATTTGATAAATTGAATTAGGTTGGGTGTCAAAAAATGCCTGGTTTGTATTCACCTGGTTTGACATAGTTTGTAATGAAGAGTCCTCTGGACCATACTCATGTACATAGTACAAAAATTGGGGTCAATTTCCCTTTACAACATAAATGACATAATCATTACTAAAATCATTGAAAATATACACTATGTGAAAGAAGTCTTATCTAAATGAATATGCAACCTTTTCAATGTGAATGAAATCTTCAATTTTATAATAGAAATAGAAAAACTCATACACTCTTAAAAAGTCAAGGACATTGTTATTGTCTTAAAGTCAAGGACATTGTTATGCTCTTAAAGTTATAGGGAGAAAATATAATGAAAATTTTCCCTTATTGAATTGATAGAAAAATGAATTAAATGACATCATTTCATCACATCAAGATTAAATTTCCAAAATATAAGAGGGTTAAGAGAGGATGTTTACTTTATCCCTAACTCTTCATTTTAGTTGCAAACATACTGTTAGACTTCCTAACCTAATTATACCAAATCAGAGCATTAATATGTATAAAGTCTTATATTCACAACACACATACAATATTTGCAGATGATGTAATCCTCATGGGGAATGCACTCTTGGAAGAAGCATAAATATGACAATAATCCTTAAAAGTGTATAAGTGAGCATGTTGAGATAAGGTAATTTTTGACAAATCATATGTCTTTTTTCACATATAATCCTAAAAGAAAAAAAAAAAGATTGAAAAGAACAAATTGCCTCAAGTTTCATATTGATCCATTTTTAATTTTGTCCCTTTTGAAAAAATCAAACTTGATCATAACGCACCTCGAATTTGATTTGGTCAATGTTGATCACTTGCGATGCACAAAAAGCACAAATATTTCAAGTAAACTCTAGAATATGGACCCATTATTCATCTGAAAATCCTATGCATGAGAAAGAAGCCTTAAAAAAGGCCTCCTTGACATGGGGTTAATGATATTAGATAGAAATTGAGCCTTAAACGAGATTTGGATAGAACTATTATTCTCTTCTTAAAATACAAAGGAATGCTTAATTTTTACCTTTATCTCAACATACCCAATTTTCTTATGTAGGATTGAGAGGAAATTGTTGAAAACATTTGAATATGACCAATGAAACTTGGAATATATAGAGAACCTAAAGGGGATTGAAAACCAAGAGGAAAGTATTTGGAGCCATCTTACCATAGCAAGGTATGGATTGAATAGTGTAATTATTTTTACTTATAATAAGATATTCTTTCTCATCCCCTCCCATATTTGTTTTTTATTGGTTTAATATTGCTTTTCATGCTATGCTTTCATTGAATAAATTAAGTAGATCTAAAATGATTTTTATTTTCTTTATGAATTATATCTAAGGTTTTGACATTGAAGAGTAGGGAAGATATTTTTATAAAATGATTTTTACTTTTCTTTATGAATTATATCTAGGGTTTTGACATTGAAGAGTAGGGAAGATATTTTTACATTTTTTGTATGCAATTTATTTGGATCTAATATTCCTACTTTTCCATTTCATGTTTGAATGGTCCATCAATGAGAACAAGTCTACATGTTTTTCTATTCCCTTTATTTCTCGAAGGCCTTATTATATTTCTTGCTTACTTTGGTTGGTAGAGTAAAACATTATTTATATGTTCTCTAACACTAGCACACCAATCTATTAGTGGGACATAGTAGCACAGAGGGACTTCTTTCTTTTTAAATCTCTTTTGTAGGATTTTTCTTTTTGAGTTTTCTCTCTCGTTTTCTATCATTAGCCTCTATATATCTGAGATTTGTGTCAACATTCCTTGAAAACAACTTTTATTTTTTCTAGTTTTCTCTCGGTAGTGTTGTTGTTTTGACCTTTTTAGTGTTATAAAGATCGTAGTTGGGAGATATAAGTGTTGTTTATGTGAATAGACTTTTTCTCACTTGCTTTCTCTCTATTTTATCAATGACGCTTATATTTAGGATGTTCTAGCATTGTAGCAACTCTATCCGATATTTTTTTTATCATTATTTTGTGTTTTTAGATAAAAGAAATAATTTGTTTTTTACGGAAACTTTTGTGTTTTTTGAATTAGATCTCTTTGTGTTGCATGTTTTCTCCCTCTTTATCAAATTTTCCAATTAGATATTAAGAAAAAAATATAATTTTTTGAAAAAAAAATGAAGAACAATCCCTTTTCTTTTTATTTTTTAATTGAAATAGGGAAATATTATATTAAAAAGGTGATATAGTCAAGCTAACAACTTATTTACAAAAAGATTGTTCCATAGGTTTTAAGACAAAATAAGAAGCTCTTAGAAACAGCACAGGAGAGTTTTCTACAAACTATAATTAATACTTCCCATGTTTGCTCAAAGGTAGCCCCTTATAAAGACACCTAAAATTCTAATAACTTTAAAAAAAAATAACAACTAACGAAACACATCTTGGCTATTAGCCTCTTCCTGACCAAAATATAATGGGGTGAGTGTTATTTCTTGATGTCCATGTGTTTCTTAAGTTGATGAATTGTCTCATCTTCCTTGAATCCTACCCATGTAGAGTTGATAGATACCTTATTGTTTGAAGCTAAAGAGATAAAGAGAGAGAGTCCCTGTTCCTGACCAAAATATAATGGGGTGAGTGTTATTTCTTGATGTCCATGTGTTCCTTAAGTTGATGAATTGTCTCATCTTCCTTGAATCCTACCCATGTAGAGTTGATAGATACCTTATTGTTTGAAGCTAAAGAGATAAAGAGAGAGAGTCCCTGTGAAGGTTGATTACCAAGTTCCTTAACATGTTGCATTATGCTTCCAAAATGTCTATCCTCTATCTTTGTTGAATTAATAAATTCATAATGAATGCATTTTAAGAAACACAATTGTGCTCATTCTCGTGCACTTTGGATGTCATCGAAAATAGAGAGCTTTTGACTGGATGTATTCCTCATTTCTTCCTAAGGTTCTTCTAAATCCCATCTTTGTTATCCATAATCATTAATTCCAAGGCACAATTCCCTGAAAGATTAACCAAATTGGAAAAGTTGAGCCCAAAAAAAAAAAATCTAACCAACATAAATGACAAAGAAGTTATAGGTAATCTTGTAACATTAATTCTTTTTCCCATTGAGTCAACTTTTAATTTTTAGAATTAAAGGTTTTGATTCTAAATGATGTAATACAACTATATAATAAATAATTAAAATGTAATGTATAACATAACATGATTAAAATGTACATATATTTTAATAATATTTTGGTATTGTGTGTAGAACTAATCATGATCAAAATGAAACGAGATCAACGGTTGTAATTGGTCACGATCGAAATGAAACAAGATCAACTATTGTAATTGGTTCTGGTCCCATAACTTGCCCGATTAATGAAAGCAAGAGATATAAAAAAAAACAATCTAAAAAGGATAATGAAAGTTTAAATGTTCCTCACAGATGGATGCATTGGAATATGATATTAGGTGGCATAATGAGCTTATATCGTGGATAAAACATAGATGAAGTTATCCAGGTTTGATTTCAACTAAACTGAAAGTTTCATTGCACTAGATGTTGGTTATCCTGCTATTATATCTGAGACACCTTCTAGAACGAAATTGTGGATCAGGGATGATGCACTTATTCATATCAAGAGATTGAGATTGAAAGATTCATTTTTCCATTTATGTTAGTCTATAAATATTTTTTTTATGTTATCCTCTTATTCATGAGTTTTATTTGTTTCAAAGTAAAATTATAAATAACAATTTGATAAAACAACTACTGTTATTAATTGATTAAAGATATTTTAAATTAAATTACAGATTTCATAATGGTACTATAAATATAATTGTGACCTATAATTCCTTGTATAATCCTTTATTGTTTTTATTAATTGATTAAAGATATTTTAAATTAAATTACAAATTTCATAATGGTACTATAAGTATAATTGTGACCTATAATTCCTTGTATAATCCTTTATTTGAAACAATAGTTCAAAATATTCACTATTGTTATCTTAAAACATATTTTAGTATTTTCTTAGATACATTTTGTTGCTGCTAAATTTATTGGCTTAGTAGATATTCTCCTTCGAAAGAGTTTCAAGACATATCTGTAAGACATATTTGTTAAGGATACCTTGTTCTCTTATATTTTATGTTATCTTATTTCTTTCATCTATTCATCTAAAAGTTATTCAATGGTGGAAACATTGCCTTGAAAGTTTAGATTACAACATATATATATTTTTTATGTTCCTAGTGATTAAATTCATAGAAATTGTTCAACATAAAACGTTGTTATTTGAATATATATTAAATTTTTATTTTAATTATGATATTAAGTTGAATATGGATGTTTTTGATTTAGATGGATCTAGGTGGCCATCTACCTTTTCCATTGAATGACAATTGTGAGCCTGTGGTTTTGATAAACCATGATATTTAAATTTTTGATGGCAAATGAAATGTAATATCATCTTCATTTGTTAATTAGACATCATGATTTCCTAGTGATCTTATGTACATACCTACAACATAAGGTTAATGCATTAATCAAATATATTTAAATTAACTGATCTTATAAATATTTTAAAGAAAGAAATGGGTAAAAGCATACAAATAGAGTCACTTTTATATTGTACATGTCATTCAGAAGCACACAAAAACCTTACTAATATTTACCATGCCCCTCTTTCATGTTTATAACCCATGCTTTAGCATTCAATTTGACTGAACAATTAATAGTACAATGTAAGTAAAATTTCAAAGGGAGGAGTCAAGATGACCAGGTGAAACATTTTTTTGTTACTATAAAAAGAAGCCACAGATGCAGCATGAACCAAACTACGCAAAAGAAAATCATTCAAAGAGAGAGTGACTCCCAATCTTGACTAATAAATTACCTCAAGAATGACACTTCGCCTCACTTTCATCTTTGCTACTTCAAAGTCATTTTTTGTCACTTTTAGAAATGGAGACTCTATTAATCTGGTGCAATTGGCTTGTGATGATTTATCCCTTCCACGTCCATATGCATTGGTAGTGGTGGTGCAATACCCTAGCTGCTTCTGTGTATTATCAGAGAAAATACTCAAGTCTGAAAGAAGACCATATACATATTGCAGAGAATCTGAAGGAGCAATGGTATTTTGTGATCCATAAGTGTTTCTTATATCCTTCATACTAAGATGTCTATTTTCAAGAGGCTCCTTTTGCTTGCAACCATAAATTTCATTAGGATTAATGGGACTTTGCATGCTTATATATCTCCGAAGGGAAGACATGGCTGCCTCATTGCAAAGAGCAGTTACATCAGCACCCACAAACCCACGTGTATTTGATGCAAGTGACTGCAGGTCTCGATTTGTAAGGGAATGATTCATTCGATGAAGAATAGCTTGCGGTATTTCAAATCTTTTACTTGGAGATGGCACACCTGCAACATGCACATTATATGGTTGATGCACTTGCATTGAGTTTGAATTGAGTTTGAGATCCAATTTGGAGAAACAATGAGTTGAATTCTCTGGTGGGCTATGGGTTTCATTAGACTCCAAATGTTGAAGAGTTGGAATGGTTTCAGAGTTCATCGAAACTTATGTAAGATGTTGGCTATCTTTTTGGGAAGCTCCCACTTGGAAAGGAGGTCTGGACTTGGAAAGATAGCCTTTTTACAGGTATGTTTGCGCCTTACTTCTACTGTTGGAGTGTACTGTCTTTCTTGGGGATCCTTGAAATTGTCACAAATCTGCGTTTAACATTTAGAAGTGTGAATTTAGAAGCTACCAAAATTGTTGCACTTCTCGACAACATGGGGAAGTTTGAATTCAACAAAATTTCTTCATCTCAAAACATGAACAGAGATGAACAGAGTAGAACTTTCCTCATTGCTTTGATATTTGGACAGGGTTTGGACTATCATCAAACTGGTAGGACTTCTTCAGCCATTCCATATCAATTGAAAAGCTCTCCCATTTTTGCATCCACATAAGATGTTTCTTCACCTGATAATGAAGATACTACCGACTCTGAAGTAGAGGGTTCGATGTCTAGGATGGTGTCTCCTATTGTAAAGGACTGTGTGAAGCAGTCCATGCCTACAGGAACTGATGTCTCAGAGAAAAAGGAAAATCAAATTCTTGTTCAAAGAACCACTGCAATTGGAAATGAATATATATCAGAGCATAGCAACACACTGTTTATGAATCGAGGCGGCATGACAAACACAACACTACCCTACTCTCTTTAGTCCTTTCCTGTGGGGCATCTACCTTATACTCATTCCATTCAGGTGTCTAGCAGTCCAGGTCTTCCAGTTCCAGCTGGGCTCTCATTACCATACATGATGCAATTCATGCATTTTATTAATTTGAGTATTTAAATGTAAAGATAACATTTACAAAATCATAAAATGGATCTAACCTTTGCCAGCTTTATGTCCATGTTGGCATTTAGTGAACAATTGGAATCCTTCATTGATGCTTGTGTCATGCAGGCTATCCACCTGACACTCCTACATTTCCTGTCTCTATTGCTAAACACAATCATTATACATTAATTTGTTTCTATGAGACTAAAACATAGCACAAAGAATTGATTTAGTAAATATATCAACTACCATGTTTTCTGAAGTAAATATTAAAGAAGTGACATTCAACCTCTTTTCTGGCAAACTTTTCTCTCACTAAGTGAGGTTAGATATCATGTGTTTTGTTCTGAAATGAAACTTCGGATTCTTTGAGTGTTTGCCAGAAAAGGAACCTGTCCAAAATCATTTCCTCTCTTTCTCATTTATGGATAGTCCAATCTTTCTCATTTATGGATAGTCCAATCTCTGTCATTTTTACTACGTTCAGTGTTGTTTGTCCATTTTTATTTCTTTCTGTGCTATGCAGCTTTGATTGACACAGTGTTAGACCACTAATCACTTGACCCTTTTCCATATCCGCTAACAACCTCTTTATTCACACTAATTCTTTGGTTGCTTGTGCTGCTGATATGTACTCTGTTTCTATGCTAGTTAGAGCAACATATGGCTACCTCTTGCTTCTCCTTGAAGCTCCTTTGTTGTCAAACAAATAACAATACACTGGCTAACCTCCTTTCCTATTATGGACATAGATTTAGGTAGCTGCTAAGCATAGGAATAATTGGTTTAGTTGGTTGGTTATTCTGATTGTATGGTATTATTTATTAAATTCCAATCCCATACCCTCGTACATGATAAAATCCAATGGAAACTGCCAAACCTGCAATTGTGAGAACCGTTCACTCCTTTGTAGCATGCACTACAAATTGCAGTTTCAAATATGTTTACATGAATAGCTGAGATTTGATATAATTCATCATGCATGTCCCTTTCTTTTCTTCTAACCTTATGTACTAATATGCTATTTATTCTATATAATCCATCATGCATGTCCCTTTTTTTTCTTCTACCCTTATGTATTAAAATGTTATTTATTCTGACGACCGAATGGAGTATACCCTGTAGTCATTTCATTTATCTATTGTAAGACTGGATATTGGGTCATTTCTAGCTGTTTGGATATATCTGCTTGATCTTTCTATCAAGGATGATTTTAAGGATGGAAATTTATTTTAAAATGTAGAAACCTTGGCGAATCTTACCAATTCTTTATATGCCAACTATAAAACGTTTGGTGATATTTTTTTAAAAACATTCAAATTTCTAAGGATTTTATATAGTTTGTATAAATTTTTAGTGATTTTTAAGGTAAAATAATTTTATCCTATAGAATTTGGGCGAATAATTTTTAGAATAACGAATCTTTTTTTGGAAAAAACCTTAAAAAAATAACCCATGAACTAAATTTAGCCCCTAAAATCATCCCTGCTTTCTATTTGAACTAGAATTACCAAAAGTTTTGGATTCTGTGAAATGTTATGCTCTAGCGTGTGATTTTGTTGCACATTTCATTAAAATACTATCAATACATTATACTATGCATACTTCATATGCCAGATTGACAAGAGCTGCAAAATTAGAAGCTTATAATTTGTCATCTCATTACATTTTTTTTCTCGGGCATTAAATGACAATCAATGCTTTTTCCACCGAACTATGCAAAATTATTTATTACAACTAAGTGCTCAATGTAGTTGTGTGTATTTGGTTTCCATGTGCATTAATTCCTAGAGTAGCGCTCTATATACACTTTGTGAGGTTTTGTACACATTGTGAGGTCTTCTGACTTGGCAACTTTGCTTTTAGAAATGAATTTGTTTTCCTCATTGAGTCTTGCCAGTGGAACATTTAGTAAATGTTGTTGAGGATTGTATGTATTTCTGTTGTATCCGACCACTACGGCATCATAAAATGATACTATAACATATATTTTTTTATGTTATGGAAGTTTAATAATTTGTTTTTGGATGTGAAAAGTTTAGTTCTTTTTGAATATATCGTGAGACTGAAGGTATATTTTATGTCAGCGAGTGTTTTATATTTGCATTTGGTAAAACAATTCAAGTTTAGGAAATGGTTTTGATGGGGGTTTCTTTCCATTCACATACCTCGTTAGTCAACAATTTGAAATTTTTTCTCAAGTTGGGTGCCTTTTAATACCTTGTGTAGAGCATACAAAGATATGTGCCTTTTAATAGCTTGTGAAGAGCATACAAAGATATGTAGGAACTGTTTGTCTTAGGACTTAGTATGTTATAAGAGTTTTTTTCCAAATGTAACTTAAATAGTA
Organism: Picea sitchensis; assembly: GCA_010110895.2. Classification (NCBI taxonomy): domain Eukaryota; kingdom Viridiplantae; phylum Streptophyta; class Pinopsida; order Pinales; family Pinaceae; genus Picea; species Picea sitchensis. The sequence goes on from SNQJ01S0010416.1 coordinate 54,682, forward strand.
GTTAGTTGGTTAAATAGGCCTTAGATGTGTAGAGTTTGTTTGAGCACTATGAATAGTTATATGATGTGGTTATTGAAGGAGTGTGGGAGTGCAGGTATAACTTATTATATTAATTTTTTTTTATCCGAGGACAGATTTAAACATAGTGGTAATTATTGGCATCATGTAAGTAGATGCAAGCAATATTTTTTAATTATCGGGATATTACACTATTGCTACTCTTTCCATTGCCATTGTAGGAAGTGGTACGCTTATATTTTGGATGCATTTATGTTGTATTTTCTTACTCTACACCTTAAGTTATTTTATAGGATTCATGTAAGCATTTGGTGGTTTTCCTTTTTGGGTGTATGTTTTCTTAGAAAATTTGGTTTCATAAAAAAGATAATAAATATAAATACATATAAAGATTCTATACTTGGTAGGAATTTTACTATTTTTATATTATTTCTCATGCAGGTTTCACTTTTGGTTTCTAGATCGATTTGAAATTTCAATTGTGGAATATTTATTGAGATGCCAAACATCGATCGTGGGAAGATGATCGAGGTGGATCTAAGTGGCCATCCACCTTTTCCATTGAATCAACGTTTTTGAGCTTGTGGTTTTGATAAACCATGATATTCACCCTTTTGATGGGGAATGCAATGTAATGTCATTCCATTTGTTAATTACAAATATCATGTAATGATTTCCTAGTGGTCTTATGTACATGCCTACAACCTAGCATTAATGCACTATATCCCATTAGAACTCCCCAGTTAAGCACACTCAAGCTGGAGTAGTATTGGGATGGATGACTGCCCAAGAAGTCCTAGTGTTTTACATGCCTATGACATTTTGTAAACTTAGACCAATTTATCCCACATGCATCATGGGAATTATTCTCTTCATTCTCTCACATATAATTGAGGTGAAGGAGGTCATTTAAGTAGACAATGGAGTGTGATGTAATGCTTATTTGTGAATGAATGTAGCCAACATCTCTTTCTCTTCATAGATAAGCTATCACCATTCTAGCCAGTTTTTGTTCTTCAATGTTTTTCTATTTTATTCATTAATAGAAGTTGGGTTTCACTGCATTTCTGTGTTCTTTGCTATATTTTTGTTTATATCTCATTCCGCTCTCAGCATAATACAAATCAATGGTATCAGAGAAGTTTTCTCGTTGTTTCTCAAAGCATGTCTCCGACGAGGTCAAGGTATAGAGAGATGGGTCTCGAGCTAGTTTCACTTGAGGGCCGCCACTCTCGCCATCCCAAGCGACCTCCCATGGCGGAAGAAAAAAGAGATGACAGAGCAAGAGATCCTTTCAAGACATTGCTCGAGGAAGCTCTCATGTGACAGAGGGACGTGATGCTGGACAACTTCGCTCAGATCCTTCAACGACTACCAATGGAGGCTAAGACATCTTCAACAAGAAACCATTTCAAAGGTGCATCACCCTTCAAGGTACAAGTCAAATTTTGATATCCCCTTATTTGAAGGCCAGATAGATGTAAATTATCTAGAAAAATGGTTAAATCTGTTAGAAGTTTATTACTCTGTCCAAAAAAATTTCGAAAGCGAAAAGATCACTTTCGCACTCCTTAAAGCCCTTCCCAATGTTAGAGCTTAGTGGGAAGGTTACTGGGAGAGGTACAGTGCAGATGAATCTATGCCATTCAAGAGAGAACTCACTTGGGTGACCTTTGTAGATTCCCTCAAGGAGGAGTTCTACCCTATCAGAAACTATGATGACCAGTACATGAGATGGACGACTTTGTGTCAGAAAAGAGACCAGACAGTGCCAGAGTACACTAACATATTTCATACCTTGCGCTCAAAGATGGGTATCAAAGGCTCTGAGCAACATCTGGTTTTGAATTATTGCAGTGGTATGCAAAAGTACATTCAAACAGAGATGAAATTCTTGTACATCTCCTCATTAGGAGATGTTTATTGATATGTAGTCAAAATTGAGCAGAAATTCAAGCAGTGGAGTAAGCGGGAGTTTGGGTTTGCAAATATGCCACAACATAAGCATGGAAAAGACAAACCTAACTCACATAACGAAGGACAAAGAAATGAGAGTCAATATCAAGAAAATCATTCCAAACAACTGGCTAAATAGGGTGATAATAAAGACACCAGAAAGTGGTGCAAGTTCCCCAAAATCTCTTGGCACAACACCGGTGAATGTCACTCGAAACAATCATTGGTGGTTGAGATCAAAGAAAAAGAATCGGAACTTGACTTGGACTTTGATTCAGAGAAAAATAAAGGGAAACATATCATCGATGCATAACCCACTACTACCATCGCGGCCACAACAATACAACCAGAAGAACCAGAGGATCTTGAGGAGGGGGAACGCCTCTTCCACTCGTAGATGTGGGTAAAGGGGACCCCATTTCATTTCATTGTTGACAACAGAAGTTAGAAGAACTCAATCTCAACCAAGGTTGTCAAGACATTGAAGCTTCCAATGATGCCACACCCCCAACCATACACCATTGGATGGTTGAGCCGAGGATGAGATATTCATGTTAGACAACCATGCCTCATGTCCTACGGAATCAAGCCCTTCAAGGATGAGATACTATGTGTTGTTTCCCCACTTGAAGTCTGTGATTCTCTTTTAGTACAACCATATATGTGGAAATGTCACACTATCTATGAGTCTCGGCCTCGCAGTGTCATTGTTACTCTAGTAAGTAATCTCTACAGGGTACTAGAGGTAGCTCCGAGTACTGCCACTTCATTGATGTCATCAAAATAGTGCTGAAAAGTAATCTCTCAGACAACAAAGTTTTCCCTCTTCACGATCCAATCAGAAGGTGAACAGAAGGCCACTGCAACCACTATAGCCTCATCCAAAGACTTTTCTATCTAGCAGAAGAAAATTGAAAAGATTGTAGAGGAGCACAAATATATTTATACTTCACCTATGGGGATGAATCTGCATTACCACGTCCCACATTCCATTGACTTGGTTCATGATGCTCCATTACCCAATGATCCAATCTACAGTTGAACCCTTCTAGAGAATGAGAGTCTTCCATATGTTCATCATAGCTCTATTGGCCATGACCCTTTTCAAGTTTTCTTGGGGTTCCAACCATTAGCCCCGATTTATATAGCTCTTCTTGTTGCATCTTCATCGATAAAGTCCTCCCACACTTAGACCAAGGAAGATTATGTAACCAGATCTATTGAATGGATCCAACACCTCCACCAACATGTTCATGACATCCTTCCATAGGCCAAGTACAAGTAGGATAGCTACTTCAACAAGGCAAGCAACTCACCAAGGTTCAGATTCAATAAATTTTTCTCCATCTCTCAAGTGAACTTGATGTGATGGGGACCATTTCTTCTTAAGAGGAGAGGAATTATCAAGGTGAATCTCGGTGGCCATCCACCTTTTCCACCGAATCAACATTTTCAAGCCTGTGGTTTTGATAAACCATGATATTCACCCTTTTGATGGAGAATGTAATGTAATTTCATCTCCATTTGTTAATTACAGACATCATGTAATGATTTCCTAGTGGTCTTATGTACATGCCTACAACATAGCGTTAATAAATTGGATCCCATTAGAAATTCATAGTTAAGCGCGCTCAGGCTAGAGTAGTTATGGGATGGGTGACTGCCTAATAAATCCTAGTGTTTTACATGCCTATGACATTTGTAAACTTAGACCAATTTATCCCACATGCATCATGAAAATTATTCTCCTCTCACTCTCTCACATATAATTGAGGTGGAGGAGGTCCTTTAAGAAGGCAATGGAGTGTGATGTAATGCTTATTTGAGAATGAGTGTAGCTAACATCTCTTTCTATTTAGAGATAATCTACCACCATTCTAGCCATTTTTTGTTCTACATTATTTTTTCTATTTTATCCATTAATAGAAGTTGGTTTTCATTGCATTTTTGTGTTCTCTTTTATATTTTTGTTTATATCTCATTTCGTTCTCAGCATAATT
>SNQJ01S0010416.1:109682-120236 GCA_010110895.2 Picea sitchensis
TCCACAAGAGAGAGGGATAAAGGGGTTAAGTCTTTTTATTATATTTTATTTAACCATCTTTGTTTCAATTGAGAAAAGTGGTTGAATGAGCTTCTTTGGGGGGGGCATGTGGTTCTTAGTTCTGGTAATTATATAAACTCTACCTATGGGCTATTTGGGGGTTGTTCTTTTCTCTTCATTCATTGTTAAGAATTACATCACTCATCTTCCTCATTCTTTCCAATTTGTGTGCTCTTGGTTGGAGCATGGAAATGAATGGTTGGAGAAGGATAACCATTTTGATATGGTTGTGAGGAATTACTGATCATTCCATAAGGGAATGGATGCTTGTGTGCATCATATTGATGGCAGTTCTGAAAGAATTTTCCACAACTAAGAATCCTTGGAGTTTCCAGCATTGATATTTCTTGGACCAGTAGCACTGGAGCCCTACAGAGAAATGCAACTTCCTGAGGAAATGCATGGCACAGAAAGAGGTTCATTTCTTTGGGTTGTGCAAGTTGAAGGGGAAGAGAGCTGGAAATTATGATTGTTGTGTGGTTGGGAAAACATGAGATATTTTTTTCTAACTAGTGTGGTTTTAGATTTATCCTATGACCCATCCTTGTGGATTCATATCCCTGGATCAGGAATGACACTATTATGGAGAGTGATTGAACAATAGTGTCTATGGTTGGGAGGAATGTCCTTGGTATGTAGCCAGTTGGTGAATGTTTACTTGAAAAGATAAGTGCTCTTTGTGTTTTATGTATAATGTATATTCCACAGTGTATTTATTTATCTCTGAGATGTATTTTTGTGTGCATGCTTGTTGGTTATTTGTTGTGCATGGCATAATGTTCATTTCTTGGATGATTTAGCATGTTCCTGTTAATTACATGCGTTGAATCCATGTTTATTTATCCAAGAGAATGGAAAAAAAATTCATAATCAGTATAAGAGAGAGAATTTGGAAGTACCTGGGCAATGGGTATGTATTAGATTGGTATCCAGGCAAATCATTTTGGTATTTTTTGTATTGGGTATGTTCCAAGTTAGTTTAAGAGCATTCTTGGTGGGATTTTTGAGGTAGCGAGGCCCAAATTGGTGGTTGGGTATGTTACAAAGTGGTATTAGAGAGCAAGGTTCAACACTGAGATTGTAGGGGCCAGAAGCCAACACGAATTGAGAAAATTGGTGGTTGCATATTTCGTCCCATAACAAATTCGGGAAAAATGGGGAATAGAAGTGAAATCCCAAAATTGTGAGCAAATTTTGAGTTTCAGTGCTTCAGAGAAGTTGAAGAAGTAATTCATGGCATCGATATACAATTTGTAGACTCGAATTCAGTGATGGAATTCGAATTCCTATGAGTTTCATGGTGACTGTGAATTTTACGGATCAACGACCCAGATTAATTCGACTGTGAGGATCAGTGGTCAAGATTCAATCGCAGAGGATTAGAGCAAGGCATTCCTGAAAGGCCTTCGAGAATAAGGTTTTGGAAAGACTTGGAGTCGGGCATGAGGTTGAGTCCAAAGGGAGGATTTCTATGATGTGAGATGAATGAACGTGGATCGTTCATTATATTGAGGGCCAATCCTAATCACTCATTGGAAGTCGGGTTTCAGAAAAGTTTTGAAACATGGTGCGACTTGAGGTACGAAGAAGAGAAGCCCAATGGTAAAAGAAAAAAGGAACGAGAGTCGTTGGATCAATTGGGGTCATTATCAGTTGCCAAATCTTGCGAATATGTTGTTTTGGAATTATTTTTTCAAAAGAGCTTGTTCAAAATAAATTTCGATGAAGTCAGTCCGACCGAGGTAACCAGTGCACAGTTTTGGAGTCCAAGATGATTGTGGTAGTTGATCAACACGAGTGTTGACCATCCGATCTATCAGACGAGCATGTTGTCTTGAAAGGGCTGAGGGCGGAGGATAATTCCACATAAGCTGCCACGTCAGTGTGCCATGTTAGAGGACATGTCATCAAGAGTGGGTGAATCAGAGAATGTCATGTGGAAATCGAGTGCATGGCTTCAGGATGAATGGCTCCTGAGAGCCTTCAGAAGAGGGCTATCAGAAGGTTTGTTTGGGAAGGGTTCTGATGGATGAAGACTAACAAAGCTAGCTTAATAGGCTATCAGTATTTGGATTTCAAAAAAGTATACAAGCAATTAAATCTTGTTTCTGATGGAGGTATCACGATGGGCAGAGTATGATAGTGTTTCAGACTGCGGCTTTCAGAGACATCCACGTACCTCAACAATTTGAAGTTTTTTGATGGGAAGGTTTCGAAGAAGAGTCTTGGAAGGCTTATGGAGGTTTAGCCACAACTTGTCAAGGCCAATAAGATCAATGGTTCATATTTCTTCTGATTTGAAATCAACGATGTAGATTGCACATAGGAAAAATTGTTCCACATTTTCAAAAAAAAAAAAAAAAAAAAACCAAGTCTAGAGCAATTTTCTTATTTTCACCATAACTGGAGCATATTAAATCAGATTGAGATGAAACTTTGAGGTTTTTTCCACATAGATGAGATCTACAAAAGTGTCAGACAAAGCCATTACCCATTTCTGCTTGGATTTGTTAGAAATTGAAAAAAGTGGATTTTAAAGATCTAGGTCCAGATCATTGGCAGAGATCCAAATTAAGACGCAATTCATGGAGAGAGTATAAAAGGAATACACAGAAATAACCCACGAAGGAGCTAAATAAATCCTAAGGGAATTGGAATGTGGATGCTGAAATAGGCCAAAATCCACTATTCTAGCCCACTTTTTTAGGATTCTTTATATTTTTGGAGGAAAAGTGACCCCATATCACAAAAATGGAAAATTTTATGTACTCAACTTTTCATACACTCATCAAGACAAACAAATTTGGTTTAGTGAAAGTCTTCCAAAAGTGCACAAACGTAGAGATAATCAGTTTTGCTAAAAATTCCAAGTCTGGAAAAAGGGGTGAAAAAGGACAAAGTTGTCATTTCCAGATTGTTGTTATCATTTCCAGATTTCCAGATTGTTGGGGTGAAAAATTATACAGATATTGTAGAAGTTGGTTGAGGCAATAAAAATCTATAGGGAAAGTAATGAAAAGTGGATAAATAACTAAAACAAGAATGGAACAAAAGGATTATTATTTAGCTGCTATCGAGTGTGAACGAATTGCAGGAAAAACAACAAGAATTCTCACATAGGACATGAAGCCAACATGTGAAGAATGTCATTAATGAACATAGAAAGGAAAATGAATACTCCATAGAATTGAAGGTAGATATCTGTAGATTGTTTCAAGCTTGATGTGAAAGAGAATAAGGAGCTTAGGAGGAGATGCATGAATCATCTCTATGTGCCAAGCATAGGAGTGCCTTGGAAGTACTTGCTATCTATGATTTAACTACCTTGTCTAAAATTACTCAGAGAAAGAAATCCATTATGATATCATAGTTCACAATGGAAGTAGGATACAATGCAGAGGAACTAGGGATAGAATAATGAAGGTTCTTTCACTTGAAAGGTGTCATTGAATGAAAATAGACTTTTGTTGGAAATGGTCTTGAGTGCGAAAAGTATGGCTTCATGGGGAATTGCTAAATGAATAAATCCAATGGACAGATAGAAGTAATAGTAGGAATGTAGAATGAGTATGGTTAACTTGATTAAAAAATGTTTTGGTAGTAGAGTGATGGAATGTTGTGAGCTACCTCATTCCAAGATGTTGGAATGTTTCATAAAGGCAAATATTGGGTATGATTTCCTAACAGAAGTTGTTGCAAATAGAAAAAATTAGTTAGATTGCAGAATGGCCAAGTGGAAATTGGCTGGAAAGTGTTCAGACCAGAGAATGGTAGGGAAGATGAGTAGAATGGGAGCACACAAGGCAACAATGATATGAATAAATTCAGAGACAACCAACTACAACATAAGTAAATAAATAAGTGAAATGAAACATAAATGAACTAGAGTGCATGATGCATACCATGGAATTTAAAATGAATATGCATTAGTAGGCATGCTGACAGTAAATGCTTGGTGCATATGGATGTGAATTTGTGCATATGTACATGCTTGGATATGCATATGGCATGCTTGTGAACTTAGAATAGTTCGTTATTATGCAATAATCATGTTATGGAAATTGAGTATGACTAATGATGGATTATGTATTCAAGAAGAATGTTATAGCATGGTTAAAGGTGTGGATGATACTGTTGCTTATGAATTCCATCTATGTGAAGACCCATGGGGATGGTAGGAATGATAATAAAAATGATGCTTCTACAAATACCAGTTGGTCAGGTAGCATCAAGTAGGTTGATAACAACCATCCATGTATGCATTTGGTTGTTTTTTATGCATAAATGTTTAAGGGAATTGATGTAAGAATTCCCTCAGATAAGTTTTCAAGATTTAAATTGATATGCAATGGCTAAGGACCTAGAGTATATAAATGTTGTTGATGGTAGAATGCATTTAGAAAAAATTTAGTTGCATATTGTGTTATCATTGGTTATAGGATCAAAACCAAGTCAAATCAAAAGACGTATTCTTACTATAGCAATGAATACTCATAGGGATAGTCATGTGTGGGACCATGATATGGTTGGATATGGAAGGGATATAACGCTATGTGAGTTCTCAATGGTTTCCCTGTATAGATAATGTTAGGATTGCAACCTTGTTGTCAACATTGAAGAGCACTTAGGAATTATGTTTCCTCGTGTTGTGTATGGGTTGAAGAGGAGGGCATCCAAATAGTTGGTAAGTATTGGGAAGAGTTCGAATGATGTGTTGATGCATTGGCCAAACCTTCCAACTCATCATGGTGGAATGCATGACATAGTTATGTGGTATTATGTAGTCAATGCAGGGATGCATTGTGTAGATGTGGTCATGGGTATTGGAACATAAATTGCTATTTTATTAGTAATTATTTGTTGCATTATGAAAATAGTGTGGTGATGAAAATGCATAATGATGGATAGATGCATTATATTTAATATGAATATTAGTTGAAGAATTGTTGTTTGTTACAATTCTGAGATCACTTTTTGGATCTATTGAAAATNAGTAATTATTTGTTGCATTATGAAAATAGTGTGGTGATGAAAATGCATAATGATGGATAGATGCATTATATTTAATATGAATATTAGTTGAAGAATTGTTGTTTGTTACAATTCTGAGATCACTTTTTGGATCTATTGAAAATGTTACAAGTGGTATTAAATGAATTATTGAATGCATTTTGGTGAATGCATGTATATATTATATGGCATAGAAATGATTATGCTAACAGTTGAAATGATGTGAGTATTGCTAACTCATGAAGTTGAGAACACTTCAGGAGTTGTTAAATACCGCAATAAGAAAGTTGCAAGTTAAAGTAGTTACATAATGTTGAATTACAAAAAAGATTTGTCAATGGAATACAGTATAAAAATATTGATGGCTAGAAGAAAGAAAATATTGGTTGATAATACATGTGTAGAGAATGATGGGTTAATTCCATTTAATAGTTGGATTAATGGAAGTGATTGAATTGTTTTTGTAATCAATTCTGAGATCACTTTTTGAAACTTTGTAATTGTTTCCATGAAAATGTATATTTGTTATGATATGCTAACATTTTGTTTGGCTGAGTGTAAATTGAGGAAATTGTAGGTAGAATTGTCTTGGATATGGCAGGGATGTAAGCCCATAAGGAAGATTGATATCTATATCTAAATCCAAATATCATGAGCAAAAAACTCATGCTTGGAAATTTTGTTTTCCTTTATAAAATATATTTGAGACAAATTGTTATGTTATGCTAATAGTTTGTTTGGTTGAGTGTAAATTGAGGAATTTGCAAATAGAATGGTCTTGGATATGGTAGGGATGTAATCCCATAAGGAAGATTTATATCTACAATTGCAAGAGCCAAACATTATGAGCAAGAACCTCATGGCTAGGGAATTTTATTTTCCTGTATAAAATTGATTTGGAAATTTATAATTAAAAATTGTTATGCTAATAGTTGGTTTGGCCGAGGTTGAGGAAAATTGTAGGAAGAATGGCCTTGGGTATGGCACTACTATGAGATATAATAAATACGGATGCTTGTTGCTGCAAGAGCCAAATGAATTATGAGCCGGAATCTCATGATTGGAAATTATGTTTTCATGTATAAAACATATTTGACATTATGATTGAAAATTGTTATGATATTATCTCATGATGATTGTATGTGTGTAATACATATGAGATGTTGGTTATTGAACTAGAAGCTTGGGAAGAAGAGAACCAGGAGGAAATCGAGCTCAAGGACAAAGATAAGGAATGAAGAAGAGTTCAGTGGACTTGTTGTAGATGGAGTTCCTGGGGAAGCAACTCTATGAATTCATGGTTGAGTGCATTGAAGCCTTGAAAAGAAGTGGTACATCCTAAAGGACTACAGAGCATAGAAGGGGGTACACTTCCTTGGGTTGTGTGGAATAATGGGGAATGAGAGCTTGTTGGTTAGAACTACTTCCAGAAATATAAAATTCTACAATCCTTGTGCATTTTTTGGTTCGGAGTGCTTATGTATGCATGATTTAGGCCGAAGTTCCTATGTATATAAGCATTTGGCTAGACTACCTGTGTAGTTTAAAGGTCGGAGATCCTAGCTTTGTAATAATAAGAACATCAGTATGGTGTTGTGTAGTGATGATAGTGCCAAAAATAAGGGGAGGGGGATGTAACACCTCAGTTTTAACCCTTATGAACTAGAATGTATTATGTAAATGTGACTTAGGTTGGTGAGCTAGTAAAGTTGGAAAGGGGTCGGAGTGCCTATATATATATATATCATTGGATGTAAGACAAACAAGGACAAGAGATAGGGGGATATGATTCCACAAGAGAGGGGGGTAAAAAGGCTAAGTCTTTTTATTATATTTTATTTAACCATCTTGGTTTTAATTGAGAAAATTGGTTACATGAGCTTCTTGGGGGGAGGCCATGTGGTTCTTGGTTCTGGTAATTATATAAACTCTACCTATGGGCTATTTGGGGGGTTTTCTTTGTTCTTCATTCATTGTTAAGAATTCCATCACTCATCTTCCTCATTCTTTCCAATTCGTGTGCTCTTGGTTGGAGCATGGAAATGAATGGCTGGAGGAAGAGAGCCATTGTGAGATGGTTGTGAGAAATTATTGATCATTCGAGAAGGGAATGGATTCATATGTGTGTGATATTGATGCCAGTTCTGAAGAATCCTTGGAGTTTCCAACATTGATATTTCCTAGACCAATAACACTAGAGCCATGGAGAGAAATGGAACAGCCCGAGGGACCACATGGCAAAGAAAGGGGTTCAATTATTTGGGTTGTGTATGATTAAGGGGAAGAGAGTTGGAAATTAGGATTGTTGTGTGGTTGGGAAAACATGAGATCATGTTATCTAACTAGTGTGGTTTTAGATTTGGCCTAGGACCCATCCTTATGGATTCATATCCCTGGCTTGGGGGTGACACTATTGTTGAGAGTGAACGAACAACAATGTCTATGGTTAGGAGAAACATCGTTGGTCTGTAGCCAGTTGGTGAATGTTTACTTGAAAAGATAAGTCCTCTCTATATTTTTTGTATAATGTATATTACATTGTGTATTTATTTATCTCTGAGATGTATTTCTGTGTGCATGCTTGATGGTTATTTGTTGTGCATGACATATTGTTCCTTTCTTGGATGGTTTAACATGTTCATGCTAATTGCATTTATTGAATCTATGTTTCTGTATCCAAGAGAATATGACAAAAATTCATAATTAGTCTAAGAGGGATAATTTGGAAGTACCCAGGCAATGGGTACGTCTTAGATCAGTATTCAGGAAAATTGTTTTGGTATTTGTTTTATTGGGTATGTTCCAAGTTAGTTTTATAACATTCTTGGTGGGAGTATTAAGGTAGTGTGGCCCATACTGGCGGTTAGGTATGTTACACTGAAAACCCACTTCTTCAGCATGCACATAGGCCCGACATCGTGCTTTTTCATCTCAAACTACCCAGGTTGACTGGATACCAACAGATCCCAAATGCTTCCAAGTACAAGTAAAATGGTGATCGGAGGAAGAGTACGGATGGCCAAAGGGATAGTGAGAATGATGAGAAAAATGATTAGCATGATGGGAATTACACTAATTTCCCACTTTATATTTTCATGTTCCCAACTTGACACTTGTCATGTTGGGAACTACCTTGTCCCCACTTTCCCCCACTTTGGTGATATGTTCCTCATCATTAGGAACTTAGGGTAAAAATATCATATATATTAGACTTTAGGAAATATTATTATAATATTTCCTTGGCTTACGCCCCCTTGACTTATCCCCTCTTCCTAGACCCTTAGCCCCCTTTCCCTTCTAGTGGAGTTCTATCCCCCCATGCTCTTTTGTCTGGTTGGTCTACAACAGTGATGCATTTTTATTAATATCTTAGTGTGATTACATATTAGAATGATAAAATCATTGGAATTTTAGCATCCAGGCTCTCTAGCCTAATAACCACACATGCACTTTGGCCTCAAAACATATATACAAAGGAACTCTGGCCCAAAATGATTCGAAAAGATATTTTAAACGACAATGGTTGAGTTATTTTACATGTGTTATTATACCATTTAGGAAATTAATGAAAGAGGAAGAATTAAAGAAAAAACATAACAGCCATTAACCAATGTACAGATCTGAAAATAAGCATGAAGAACAACAAACCATAAACACCAAAGTGATAACAGAGTTCGACAATCTCTCCTACGTCTCCCGGCCTTTGTCTCAGTGGGTGAGGCTTTCTTATTTATGTTCAAAGATTTAAAAATACATCATAACATTGCCAAAAGGATTACAAGCTGATATGGTCGTGTTCTTCTAGATCTCAAGAACCCATCAAAATGGACGACACTGAAAACAGATGAACGGAGCTCCTAGAAATGGCCCGCAAAGGTGTGCTCCTCAATAGCTACCCTGCATAAAAATGGCTTTGCCTCAACAATTCTTCAGCATTTCTCCGCTCTGAACTTCTCCCATGGCTTCAATATCCTCTGGTTTATATAGGCCTGAAGTTGGTAACAAAATCCAGCCTTCCCCCCAAGATATGACCTCAAAAAGGTCCCAAGATCCTCCAAAAATGGATTAAATCTCCCAAATCTGGCTAAAACTCCATTTAAAATCATAATATAAGGTTGAAAACCCACAAATCGCAAATACTTAGGGCGCAGCCCCCGATTTCTCGGGATCCTAGTCATGTGGATGCCCTCCATATGGCTACATGCTATACTGGGCGCACTAGCCCCCTAGAATCCTGGCCCTGGTCATTTGTTGTAAGGACATGTGTCTGTTCTCTGAGCTTACACGCAACACCAATAGTTTTTTGGCCCCTATTCTAGCGCCTTGGTCGGCAGGCTAGCCTGGTCGACCAGGCACCAAGCCTACACATCCACACCCAACACCATATACCAACGATCACATGTGATGGTCATATTACAAAGCGTCAGGATTTACTCCGGACCAGGGCTAAACATCTGCCAATGGTTATAATACAGGTTCGTAGTCACATTAAAATGGTCGCATGGTAGCTCTCGGGGGTTGGGGCTAGGCCCCAACCCTTTTTCTGCCCAAACCTACAACACATGCAACTTAAATAGAGTTTTTTCTCTATATGGTTAAGCACTACTGTGTAGGCGGGTTGTTAGCCTGGCCTACATGAAGACTCAACTGCCCATGGAGGTCACGGATTTGACCCCCACAGACCCTCAACAAACTTTTAACCAAAAACATTAACCAATGAATGGGTTCAACGTGGAATCCTATGACTGGGCCACATGGCACCTTTAAATTTGCCCAAGTAAATGCCACATGTCAACATCCTATTCGACCATTTGTCTGCCTGCATGTCTTCCTAGTCATCATCCAACTGTACCTGCCACGTCAACCCATAGTCCAGTCATCTTCCACGTGTCGTACGGCTGTACGGAACTGCCACGTCAGTTGTACAGATGTGTCATGTGTCACCCTTGCAGTGGTGCCATGTGTCACCATAGGAATCATCCATATGTTCCTTCCCAGTCAGCAACCTTTCCACGTGAACATGCCAACGCACCCTACCACATCACATGTATGGTTGTATGGCTTGTACAATCAAGTGCCACGTCAGCACTGTACAGACTGTATAGTGATCAAATTTTGCATGTTTGGAAAAATGAACAGAACGCGATATCTTTCACATACAACGTTCGTTTGAGCTCGTTCAAGTTGTATTGGGTTCGTATCGACGAGGCCTACGCACAAGTCCATTTTGAAGAGATTCTGAGCACTTTGATTTTTAGGCCTTTCTGGACCCCATATTGGCTTCGGGATTCATTTTGGATCACACCTCCCCACTAAAGACCTTTTGGTCCTCCAAAATGTTAAAAAAAAATGGACCTTACTGATTACATACTCATAAGGAGAAAAAAAAAACACTATGTTGTACAAAAATGATGTTATAATAGGTCATCATTTCAACATGTGTGATTACATTAATGGAAGCAAAATACAATGAAGATGTGACAT